>SNQJ01S0099962.1:30947-50658 GCA_010110895.2 Picea sitchensis | reverse complement strand
GATGCAATATCTGATATACTTGTTGATGTCTTGTCGAAGTTTGATCCAGGTGGATATTGGTGGCCACCCACCTATTTCAACTGGCTCCTCTTGACAGTTTTTAGTTCAATACATTCTTCTGTAATTCTTTGTAATTGTGTGTTCTACACTTATGGGGCTGTCTGAAGCCCTACATAGCTTCCAAGTGGATATCGGTGGCTTCCCACCTAATCCAACTAGCTTATTTTGGAATTTTTCATGTCAACTCATCTTTTTGTACTTCCAGGGATTTTTTGGGGCCCTAAACAATGTTTTTTTGGCTTACCACAATCAAAATGTATATGAAGTCAAATGTTTATGATATAATGTGTATTTCTCCAAAATACCTTTCCAACGGGCTATCACACACCTAAAAATGCAAAAGTTATGACCCCAGGAAGTTGAGGTACCAACTTACTCATCGTGACCCACATAACTTTTGGCGTTTCATCTCCTAGGGTTAGGTTTTTGGATGTATAGGGTTTTGGCATTAATGAGTAATGTTAAAAATTCCTCTGGAGCCTCATTGTAATCATTCTGCTTAGACGGATGCGTGTAGCAACTACATCTCTTCTCAGAGATAACTACCACCATTCGAGCAAGTTTTTTTCAATTCTGCAGTTTTACAATTTCAACCTATTTTATTTATTCAATAGAAGTTATTGTTCACTGGACCTCTGTTGTTGCCATCCATATCTCTATGTTATTGTATTCAATCTGTTATTCCTTTCATTCCACTCATAAATCCATATCATTTTGTCCAATAAAAATGTTTCTGTAGAACGACCACAGTTTTCTCCACACCAAAATGGCGTGCCATCTGACTGTAGTGAGCCTCCCAAACAAGCTTTGCACGCTCTCTTGTGGGAAAAAAGAGGTGGACCATATGGCATAATAGTCCATCCTAGATTTGAAAATTGGTGACATAATATTTATTTATCTCTAATCTACCCCAAAACAATCTAGACTAAGTGATAAGAGAAAGAGAGAAGAGAAGGTTAATGAGTGCACCTTGAATCCTTACGGTTGATGTAGACCTCTTCCACTTATTGATGCCTCTTAGATCACATATCTCCTCCCAAATTTGACCTGCAAGGGGTTAAAAATACAATACAACAACATATACAATCTCTAGTAATCACTTAAAATCCTAAATATAGATATAAATGATCAAATTAACAAGAACATAAACACATAGGGTTTTTGGACAAAGATAATCTCTTTTATTCAAATTCAAGACGAAAGGTTACAACCTTTGCTTGAGAACACCTCTCTACAAACCAAGTCCGAGCTCATGCATCGTGGCTCCAAGTGCACCAATCCCACATAGAATTCTCACAACCAACATGCCATCAAGGGAATAAGGGTTGCATAGGGAGAGTGCATGGAGGGGAAAGCTGGGGCTAAAACTTAGAGCAAGATGCAAAACTTGGGCAATGAGAGGGAAAGGATTTTGGTAGATTTTTGTTATTCTCTTGTTCATATGTCTAAATGAATTCCCAAGACCTCTTTTTATATGAGAAAAATATGGTTATTTGGTTTGGGGATGGGATACAAGGGGTAAAATGGTTAGGAAACCCTCCATAACCCATAAAATCCACCGAAATACGTGCAATTTTATATTTTTTGTAACTTTTGGAGGTAAATGCGGGATAACTAGCGTGCAAAAAGAATATGTACGTGGGATAAATATCATGCATCTCACGTGTGTACGCTGGATATTAGTGCAGTAGGGTGCGTACATTATCCAAAAAATGGATTTTTAGAAGGAAACCTCAACAATATGTTTGACAAAGTATGCAAATGGATGGGCCAATGTCTTGGATGCATAGATGTGACATTTTTTGAAAACAACACATGGTCTGCTCTTGCATATTAGTTGTGGGGAAATCGATTTCCCCTATGGATAGACTAATTAGCTTTCATTCTCTAGTGACTGACAAGGATTGGGATATCACTGGTCCTGCCTCTCTAGTTTTGGTCGTGTTGGTTTTTGGTTCCTCCTCCATTTGTCACCCTGGTGCGATATTTGTGGCTTCTAATAACTGTCGCAATTCTACCATCTATGCTTGCATACGTTTATTCATCTCTTCATGTTGTTGTGTTGTGTGATGAAATGTGTCATCAATGAATTATTTTACTTGGTCACTAATCTTCTCCAACCCTTCTTCTATTAGTTCCTGAATAATGACTTCCTGAACGACTTTGCGCTTAGGAAATTTTTGTTCGGGTCTTCTTGTCGTTGGCTATTTTTTCTTCATTTCATTGCGTGGTGATGACGGTGGTAATGGATCCTCTAGGCCCTTCCATTTTTCATGATCATATTCTTCTTCCTCTTCCTCCTCATCGATGTCATATACTTTCAGTTTTGGCTGCACTGATGGCTCTGTCTCTGTGGGTGGAATATTCCACTCATCGTCCCAATCGTCCATGATGTTGTTCATATCCTCTTCTATCAGTATGTATTGTGTTGGTAGCCACTATTGGTTTGGGTCTTTCTCCTCTTGAACGTACATGTGGTGGTACCCTTTCTTAAAACATGCCACTTCCTTGTATTCCTCGACCACCTAAGGTAGTATGCGTGGGGTCCTCTCTATGCTATCTCTGAGAGTTTCCTTGTAGATATAGAATGCGACATTAGTGTCTATATGGCGTGCCTTATGTGTAGTGTACCAAAGGTTATGATAACATGTGACTAAGAAAGGATTCTCCTTGAGTCCCAAAAAATCACTATTGTCTGGCTCTCTCCAGGATGATAGCGCGATTAGGATCAATAACCAAGAGTAGTGGAATTTTTTCCCCTTGTCCTACGCTTACTCACAGTCAATCAAGAATTGGTTCAACAAAAATGTTTCCTAGTTCATTTGGACACCCTATACACATCGTTCTATAACTTCTATAACTGCTATTGGGACTTGATATTTTTTGCACTTCTTCAACATCTTGCAGGCTAAGGATTGTGTCACAAAACTTACCATCGGGTCGCATATGCTAGCAACATCCAAACCACACTTTCCACAAAATGTATGAAATTTATCTTTCATTCTCTCAGCGAGAGATTTCTCATTCTTCTTATAAAAAAATAAGGATGCAGGGTCCTGTCCCTGTGACGAAAGACCTGTAATACACACTATCAAATCAATATCAATGGATACTGGCCTGTCAAGCCACATGTATCCTCCATGCACACAACTTAGAAACATTTTCATGCATGCGTTGATCTCCTGGCTCCGACCAAATTTGGTATGTATAATAGGTTTATAAGACCTACTTTCTGCAACCCCCTTGTGCACACATGTGATTCTATGATGATCATGTGGGTCTCAGAACTAATAGATTTCATCAAAAACTCATTGGGTACGAGCTCCAGGAACTTATTTTCGTCAATGATATCATGGTCAATGTACTTCAGAGTTGGTATCATACCTAACATATCCCCATCTACGATGACTCCCTATGGAATCAGTGGTTCAACTTATGGATATCTTTCTTCCTTTTGTAAGTGGATACGTTCTGCTGATGGATTTATCGGTGGGATATAATCCCTGGGGAATATTTTGGCTGAGGATGATGCCTCCTGTGTTTTTTCTGCTACCGACGATGTTGCAGGATACTTGTGTGATTTATTTGGTACTGAGGCTAATGTTGTTGTTGCCTTAGGTGCCATCCTCCTTTGTGAATTTGGTTTCAAATTCTACTTGGTTATGGGACTCTGTTATGGACTCGGGCTCTGTAACGTCGACTCTTCGTCTATGCAATCTTCTGCTCTCAATGTAAACTTTGAACAATAATATTCCCTCACTGGTACTTTGTGTGCTATTAAACTTCATTGTCATTTGTAGTTTCCTTTTGTGCCTAAACTCTCCATCTAATCCACTGATGGTTGTCATTCAGTACCTACTTTTATTGCTCCATCACTCTATATATTTGGTGAATTCTCTATTTGATTTGGAAATCGGTCAAGATATCTTGTATTTAATGGTACATAGCGCCACTACTTCATCATCATGATATCTCTTTATTATATGTCCCATCATGGATTCTGTTAAATGCATCTAGTTGTCATATGCACAGTCTTGTTGGTCTGCGCGATCTCTTCCTTCTGCGTAATCTTGTTTTCTTCATCTATGTTTCCTTCTATTCACTCTTCTCTTATATGTGAAAATTTACTACTTTTCCTCTTTATGCATAACCAAAACTTCTTTTCCCCCTCAACTTTCGACCTCTTTCCTTAACTCGTTTCTTTCTTTTTCCTGTTTTTCTTATTTTTTCATTCTTTTTCTGTCTTTTCTTGCCTCTAGTACACTACGATACAATTTTAACGTACGCTAGTGCGTGGAAGGACAACTGTCCCTATATAGTTTTAGCTGACTCCCATTCACTATTCCTTCCATGAATTTTCCATCCAATTTCTTAACTGAACAACACCTACATCAGTCACATATCGGATAATGTATGGTCCTAGCCAATGTGTCCTCAACTTCCCTTGGTGTTGTAAGAACTTGTTGTCGTAAAGCAGTACTAGATATCCTATTTGCAACTTCTTTTGCTTGATGTGTCTATCATGCCATGCCTTTTCTCGTGATTTCTATACTTGTTGATGGAATCTTGCAATACACCAATCTTCCTGTAGTATTAGTAACTGTGATAGTCATTACTCTACTGCATCAAAATCTGTAAGGTCTGTCATCACAACAATGCGTAGACTCGGTACAAGAAACTCCATGGGCATGACTGATTCTTGAATGTAGGTTAACTTAAAGGGTGTATTTCATGTCAACTTCTTGCATGTAGTTCTATAAGCCCAAAGAAATACATGGATCCTTAAATCCTAGTCATCTCGCCCTACATTGCATACCTTTGTTAGTGCATTCTCCAGTATCTTGTTGAAGGCCTCCACCATTCCATTTTCTTGCGGGTGATATGGAGTGCTATTTGGATGTTGTATCTGTAACTCTTAGGATAGTGATGCAATTTTCTTGTTCAAAAAGTGAGTCCCCTGTTCGTTCATAAGTACTTTAGGACACCCAAATCTTGTAACTATGTTCTCAAACAAGAACCGTGCAACTATCTCTGCACTGCAATCTGTAACTGGTTCTGCTTCTGCCCATATCGTCAAATAGTTTTTCATGGTAATTATGTATTTGGATTTTTTTCTTCTCGTTGGTGGGTTAATTGGTCCAAAAAAATCCACTTCCCATTTGTCAAACGCTTGTAAGGTAACTTGCAGATTCAAAGGAATCTTGACCCTTCATGATGGTCCTCCTGCTCTCTGGAAAATATCGTAGCTCTAGAAATATTCCTTCATGTCTTTATGGAGGGTAGGCCACCATATCCCTGCACACAAGATCTTCTGCATTGTCGCCTTTCCTGTGTAATTTCCTCCTGCAACTCCATCATGTGCTTCTGTTAAAATTATGGGTCTTTCATGTTCTAGAAAACATCATTGCAGTATCCCATATATGCCTAACTTATATAAGTTTCCTACGATCAATTGATAATATATTTATTTAATCACTAACTGTTTCTTCTGGGCTACTGTCATATCGGGTGGGGCCATGTATGTGCTCAAGTATTGGACAATTTCTGCAAAGTGGTCATCTACCATTTGGACTAAAAACAAATGTGCATCTAGTAAGCTATCATTCAAGTTCCCTGCATCTTCCCTTGTCATTATTTGTGAAAAATGGTCTGGTCCTGCATTTAGTTTTCCCAGTTTCACAATAACTTCAAAATCATACTCCTGGAAAAACAATAACCATATGGAAATTCTCCCCCCCAACACTGGCTTGTTCACTATATATCTGAGCGCATAATAGTCTCTATACATATTGAATTTGAATCCCAACAAATAATGTCAGAAATTATGGAAGGAATACATTGTTCGCACAGGGGCAGACCCAGGGTTCAACTCCAAGAGTGCACCAACAAGCCCTAACTACTGGCCCTTTCGACAACACCTGCGAGGCAGATGCAGTCTCACCTGAAGCAACTATGGGGGGGTTGCAGGATAGAGATATCTACAACCAAAGGGAATACCAAGTGGATCCAATACAAGAACAATACATAATTTATATATAACTTACCAGCTCAGATCTACTCCGCACAACTATCTATCATATCTAACAGAACAATGCAATATAAGTATATCAAATGGAAAAGAACAGAGCATCAATCACACACAACACAAGATATACGTGGTTCACCCTCTCTCTAGGGATACATCCACATAACTTTTCTTTACAATATATTAATATGAAGCATACAGTTCTTGTCTGCGCTCTTAGCTAACAGATCTTCTTTCTTCTCCTCTCTGTCTCTCCCCTTCCTGCACACCCAGTTGCAGGACTAATCTCCGCACCTAGATGAATATCTTACAATACCATAAAGCTCTTAAACCTAGAACTTCTCTCTCACACAACAATAATCACTCATGCCAATAACAAAAACTAGAACCCACCCTCTTCCCTCATCTAGGTTCTTATTTATACATTACAATAGCTCACCGATAGCCTTAGGCCGGGACCTAAGTGTCAAAACCCTAGATACCGAAACCCTAGGTGTCTAAAACCCTAGGTCAACTTGGCCCATGTTTTTAGGGCTTCGCCAGCCTGTCTTTCCTTCCTTCTCACGCGGTGCCCCAAAGCATCCAACGATGGATTTTTTCGCTTGTTGAGTTGTCCACGATCCGTCTTCCTTGCTGATCTATCATCCTCAATCTCCTCATCCAACGAATTTATTTTTCTTACTTCGATCCATTTTTTCTTCTCTTTTGGTCACTTCGACCTAGTATCAGTCACTGTGTCTTCTGCGCAATTTGCATTTCTCCTTTTCTTCCTTGATCTTCGCTTGCTTCCATAACCAAGGGCCAACAGGCCCCCAACACTCACCTATGACTCGTCCCGAGGCACTTCATATCTGATCCTTCTATTTTACTGCGACTTTAGACTGCATAGGGCAACCTTTGATTTCTACTCCATGCCTCCCTTCCTTGTGCAGACTGTATTTTCTGTTTCTGGTACCTAGTTTCAACTGCACCTAGTACCTAGACCCTTTTCCTCATGCTTTTACTAAGAGCCACGAGACAACTGGTTGTCATAATACAATTTCAACTGTCTCCCATTCACCAACCCTTCCTTCCATTCTCCATTCAAAGTCTTCAGCTGCGCAACTCCTCCTTCTGTAACATAGGCAATCTCGTATGGTCCAAGCCAATGCATTCAAAACTTTCCTGGATGATTCATGAACTTGTTGTCATATACCAATACCAAATCACCTTGCTTAAATGCCCTCTTCTTGATGTGCCTGTCATGGTAGTCCTTCTCTCTGTCCTTATGTACTTGATGATGGAATCCTGCAATAAATCTGTCTTCTTCTAGTTCGACCAACGGCGTGAGCCTCTCTTGAACATCGCCAGTGTCATCCATACCTGTAAAGGCAATGATTCTTAGGCTTGGTACCAAATATTCCATTGGGACAACGACTTCTCGACCATAAACCAACTTAAAAGGGGTCTACATTGTTAGCTCCTTGCAAGTGGTTCTACAGGCCCATATTACTACTGGTACTCTTAAATCCCAGCCATTCCTATTCACAATGCAAATCTTCGTCAACGTCGTCTCCAAGGTCTTGTTGAATGCTTGAACTATCCCATTCGCTTGTGGATGGTAAGGCATGCTCTTCTAATGGTGGACTGCAAATTCCTCAGTCATAGCTTCAATGGTCTTATTGATGAAATGTGTGCCTTGATTTCTCATAAGGGTCTTTGGGCATCCAAAATGGGTTATGATGTCATCAAATATGAAGCGTGCAACTGCAGTTTCACTACAATCCTTAACTGCTCTTGCTTTGGCCCATCTGGTCAAGTACTCTGTCCTACGCTTTCTTGTGTGCTTTCTTGGTGGTTTTATAGGTCCTACGAAGTCAATGGCCCATTTCTCAAATTATTGTAGGGTCAAATGTGGTGCTAAATGCATTTCATCTCTTCTGGATCGTTTCCCAACTCTTTGACATGCATCGCAGGCTCTGTAATAGTCCTTAGCATCTCTGTGTAGAGTAGGCCACAAAAGGCAACCCTAAGAATCTTCTGTGCTATTGCTTTCTCTACGTAGTGTCCTCCTGTGATGCCTTCATGAGCTTCGACAAGGATCAACGATCTCTCTGCCTCCATAACACACCTCCTTAATATATCATCAGGTCCCATCTTGTATAGCTGCCCAATTATGAGTGAAAAGTATGCAGCGTGCACTACTAGATGTTTCTTCTGGGTGATTGTATATTCACTAGGTGCCATTCCTATTGACAAGAACTGGACTATCTCTACAAAGTGATCATCAATATTTCTAATGGCTAGCAACTGTGCATCCGACAATGTATCCTCCAAACTAGTAGGCTCTTCTCCATGTTCCAACCTCGAAAAGTGGTCAGGACCTTTGTTCATTCTTCCCGACTTAACCACGATCTCAAAATCATATTCCTGAAATATCATAAGCCATCTGCATATTCTCCCCTCCAACATTGGCTTTTTGACTAGGTATTTCAGCGTGGAGTGATCAGTAAACATTTTAAATTGTCCTCCCAACAAGTAGTGGAGGAACTTCTGCAGTGAATACACCATGGCTAACCCTTCTCTCTCAGTGGTGGTGTAATTAATCTCATTTGTTGATAGCTTTCTGCTAACAAAGGCTAACGGGTGGTCGATGTCTCCAGATCCCGGTTGTGCTAACACAACTCCTAATGAAAAGGAAGATGCATCGACATGCACATGAAAGTCCTTACTCCAATCTGGGAAAACTAGAATATGTGCAGTAACCATTTTCTGTTTCAGTGTGTCAAAACTCTGTTGGCATTCTTCTGTCTAATGAAACTGACAGTCTTTCTTCAAAAGCTTCTCCATGGGTGCAATAATCTGTGCATAGCCTTTAATGAGCTTCCTATAGTATCTAGTATGTCCCATCGTAGTGTGCAGTTGTTTGACTGAAGTAGGAGGGGGCAGATCAACTATAATTGCAATTTTAGATGGGTCTACCAACAATCCCTTCTTGCATACAATATGACCTAACAACACTCCAAATGGTGAAAATAAGATGCATTTCTTCAAGTTTAGGGAAATTTGACACTGCCTGCACTTGTCCAACATTAGCCTTAGACATTCAATGTGATTTTTCAATAAACTAAAAACAATCCAGTCATCGAAGTATGCTTCTAGAAATTTATGTAGAAAATCCTTGAATGCTTCAAACACCATCCTAGAAAAGATGGTTGGGGTGTTCTTCAATCCAAATGGCATCATTGTATATTGGTAGGATCACCATTCTATTGAAAATGTGGTCTTATGGCGATCTTCCTTGGCAATCTGGATCTGATGGTATCCTAAAAATCCATCTGTAAAAGAATATACCTCCTAGCCTCCTACATTATCTAACACTTCATCAGTGAATGGCATAGCGAATGGGTCATGAAAACATGCATTGTTCAGCTTCCTGATATCTATGAAGATCCTGATCTCTCATGTCTTCTTGTCTTGTACCACCATAAGGATAATCTATTCTGACTCTTCGACAGGTTCTATGATCCCTGCTTCCAGCATTTTGTTCAGCTCAATCTTCAGTTTCTCCTTATATTTAGGGTTCAATCTGTAAGGTCTCTGTTTGACTGGTCTGACATCTGATTTCAAAGGGATCCTCATCTCTCCCATAAGCCCTTTAATTCCCTACATATTAGTGAACTTGGTTGGAAACAAGTCCTAATATTCATGCAGTAACTTTGTAATCTTGACAATAGTGAAATCATCCCAATAGTCTCCAACATTGGCAAGATTCGGTGTTTTCTCTGTTCCAATATTGACTTTCTTGATCTTGATCAACTTTCCAATGAAAGGTATCTCAACTCCCGGTCCTTCTATGTCTCTTTGGATTTCTGTTTCGGCGATGTTCACCTTACTAGGATCATCATCTTCATCAGTATTGATATTGTAACAACCTTGCAGTTTCTGAAGAGGCGCAGTCCATTCATCCTCTTCTTTCTCCAAAGGGAAGCTAGGTTCCTCCTCGAACACTTTCTGTATTACAATCTGTAATACTTGATCCACTATAGGATATTGGCTTTCAAATAAGAAGGTAGTTACAAAGTTTTGGGTCATACCTTCCCAATCTGTAGTGATGAGGCACAGTTCTGCTTGAAGGTACCAATTTATAGGGGTTGTGTCCAGTGTGTTGATGAATTTTTGCACCCACTGCTCTTGAGGAATGTTGCTCCAGGCTTCCTCGCAACTTCACACATGGTCTTTCGGGCAACTCCGTCCTGTGTATCTGACTTTGCAACCTTCTACTTTCTCTGGGAACCGCGTTGTCATCAAAGTGCGACATTGTACCTAGTCTATAATATTGTTTTTGTGTGTCCCCCACCATCTCGCTGGAGTTGATTTCAGGGCCTCATCCATTGCCAACAATCTTTGTTATGTTGGTACAATTTCTTAAAAGTTCACCAAGAATGCTTCTAAATGATTTATACCGTCAAAGGTGGTCAAGTTACTTACTGTTGTGCCGATACATCGAACTTCTCGGGTTAATCTAGAACATATCCTTGTAGATACTTCGTACATTTTGTTCTTCCAGTTCTCCAGTGCTTCTTCTAAATCCGATGAACATGCACTGTCACTTCGCCAACTCAAATTCCCATCCGCCGTAGGATTAATGTAGTCTTGTTGTCTGGTTGTTAATTTGTATATGTTTTCTAGTTCATATGTGTGGTCTTCTTCTCTGATGGGTTATGTGTATCTATGACCTTCATCAATATCTAAAGGTGCGATGACCCTAAGGCCATCTCCTTCAAACGTCATTTTTCTTTTCTTTAAATCAACCACAGAGGAATTATTGAAATCCCAATCAATTCCTAACAACGTAGGGTAAGGACAACTATCATCAACTATCTCAATCACCTCAAAGTCTGCAAAGATCCTTACTCCGTCGATGTCCACAGGTACATGTTTCAATCTTCCAAAGGGGATTACAACTTGTTGATTGGACATCCTAAGCCTGATAAGGGAATATATCAACTTTGGTTTTCCCATCACTGCCCAGGTCTTCTTCATCATGACATTGACTTCTGACCCTAAGTCGAGGACCACATAATCTATATCATACTCTCCAATTTGAGCATTCAAGTGTAGTTTTGTATTTTTCCTTCTCCTTTTTGATACTTGGTGTACTTCTCTATTCATTAAGGGATCTATCTTTCCTAGCTCATATTGTCTGATTAAATTTTGAAGCTCTTGGACAATGCTTTCATCCTGAATCAACTTAATACAAGTATATAAAAATTCCATGAGCTTTCTTACCTATTTTCCTTCTCCTGGCAGAGTAGACTGATCGAATGCCAGAGACATTCCATATTCTCTTACTTCTGGTCATTTCTTTGATGAAGAACCTTGATCTCCCCTGAATTCTTTTCTTGCCTCCTCAAATATTTGTTTTTCTTTATTTGCATCAAAAGTTTGTGTCTTCTAAACAACTTTCCTGACTCCTGATTCTTCTATAGTATTTTCTTGGTTCAGTCAGTATTCTCCTGTAACAACACCTCCTCTAGTGATAAAAATGACTCTAGGGTATTTTTCATGATGTTCAACGTATATTAGTTGTACTTGCGGGTTTTGCTGAGATCCTCGTATCTCCTGAAGTTTGGCTAGTAGCACAAGACAATCTTCTATAACATGTTCAAATGAGCTGCAGTAGCTGCAAGTAGTGCAAGGGTTCTGACAGTCCCTTTCCAAGTGTCCTAGTTGTGCGCAGTTATAACAGATGATCTGTCCTCATCCTCGTCCCATACCTCCTCCTCTCCCTCTTCCTCTGAATCCACCGCAAGGGTTGAAGTTTCCTCTCCCAAGGGATTTATACTATGCAATGCGTCCTTCTTGCTGTACTTTGCCTTGAATTTTGTATATATCCCTCGACCTTTCATGCATGAGATCGTAATCCCTACAATCCCTATCATCATGCCCCATAGACTTACAGAACATGCAATACATATTTGTGGGTGTCTGGACATATTTTTTCAGATAGTAACATTCACCAGGGTGATGACGATTTCTACATACCTTACACCAGGGTAGGGTAACTTGCTTCAAGGGGCTCTGAGCTCTTGAGGAAAAGGATTCATGGAATAGGGGACAATTCTCCTTGTCATGGCCTTTTGATTTTCATCTAATACACTAGATGTCTTCTCTTTTATCTTTTCCCTTGTCTTTCTTCATATCTTCTACCTACAGAGACAAACTAGTTAGCTGACTCAAGATTTGACTCATACCTGAGCTGGATTCTCCCATAGCGGTTGATTCTAACTTCATGGCGATCTCCATCGCCTCAACCTGCGAAGAAATCTTATGTTTCATTAGAGGAACTCTAATGTGTGGTAAGAGAGAAACAATGAACCATTCCTTGTTTTGCTCATCTGGGATTTGAAAACTCAGATGGCCTGTGAAGGTCTTAAATCTCTGATCGAACTCCCACACGGGTTCAACTATTCTCTGCTTGATTTATTTTAGTTATGTAATGCACTGTGATTCTGACTTAGGTTTCTTGAATTCTACAATTAACGAAGTCTTAATGGAATTCAACGGTTTAGGTGTATCTCCTTGGACAAATTTCATGTACCATCTCAATGCGTGATCTCTTAGGGTAGTATTGAACTAATCTCGTTTGACATATTCGTCGGTGATATTCTTAATAATCCACATGACTTCACAGAGAAACCAATGTTGCTCAGGGTCTTTAGATCCATCTCCTCTAAAGGTTGGTAACCTCATCTCATCTTCCATAGATCTTCCTAGGTTTCCTGACTGAGTATGTGGTGGACTACTAGTGACAGTTCTCTAAACGCTCTAGTGACTCTGATTACTCTGATTTCTTAACACTGTTGAATCAACAAGAGTAATAATAGTACCTACTTCAACAGTATACCTGGTTCCTGAAGTTTATGGCTCTTCCCGGTGAGGTTCTTTAGCTTTCCCTTCCTCTTCCCTGGCGGATTCTGGATTCTCTTCGTTTGTCATATCTACCTCTTCTCCACTGTAGAAACCCTCATCCCCATAGTTATGCTTAAACTAGTTTGCAAGAGGAACTTCTATGAATGCTCTCCCACTGCGTGTGTGTCCAGCCTCTGTGTCGTTGTCACTGTCTGAGTTCTTGAACATTAGCCTTTTCCAATCTGACCAGCTATTGTATCTTCAAGATTTTATTCTCATGCAAACATCTTGATCCTCAACTTTAGAAAGTGTAAAATTTTTCCTTTGGGTCCCTTAAAGAAATATCTCTCGGCTTGGCTATATGACTCTACTCTGTCAACAACAAACTCGATGATGTACCCTCCAATGGTGTTATCAAATCAGTGATCTACCGCTCATGACACAATGTTATCAAATCTCTTGACCTTCTTGACCAACACTGACGTCCAAACCACAGGAGGTCTAGATATGATCTCAAATTGGGTATCTGCTAACCTAGCTAACCACCCATATAGCTCCTGATGGATCCCTCCAAAGAAAATTTCGTGTATATCAGTAAAGATATATTTTCCTAACCAATCCTATGTACTAAGATTAGGGTTCTTCTTCTGGGCTTCAATGAAGTCCTTTTCTTGATCCTCTATCTACTTCTAAATCTATGTCTTTGATGGAAGCCACCTTGACATTCCCTCAAGAGGATTCTTGTCCTGGCAACAAAACCATTTGTTGGAACAGGGGTAGACCCAAGGTTCAAATCCAAGAGCACACCAATAAGCCCTAACTATTGGTCCTTTCGGAAACACCTTCGAGGCAGATGTAGTCTCACCCAAAGTAGCTATGGGGGGGTTGTCGGACAGATATGTCTACAACCAAAGGGAATACCAAGTGAATCCAATACAAGAAGAATACAAAATTTATATATCAATTACCAGCTCATATCTACTCCGCACAACTATCTATCAGATCTAACACAAAAATGCAATAGAAGTATATCAAATGGCAAATAAAAAAGCATCAATCACACACAACACAAGATATACTTGGTTCACCCTCTCTCTAGGGCTACGCCCACAAAATTGTGATTTATAATATGTTAAGATGAATCATACAGTTCTTTTCTGTGCTCTTAGCTAGAAGATCTTCTTTCTTAGCCTCTTTGTCTCTCCCCTTCCTGTGCACCCAACTACAAGACTGATCTCTGCACCCAGCTGAAGATATTACAATACCATAAGGCTCTTACACCTAGCACTTCTCTCTCACACAAAAAATAATCACTCATGCCAATAACAAAAACTAGAACCCACCCTCTTCCCTCATCTAGGTTCTTATTTATACATTACAATATCTCACCGACAGACTTAGGGTGAGACCTAAGTGTCAAAACCCTATATACCAAAACCCTAGGTGTCTAAAACCCTAGGTCAACTTCACCCACGTTTTTAGGGCTTCACTAGCTTATCTTTCCTTTCTTCTCGCGTGGTGCTCCAAAGCATCCAACGATGGATTTTTCCACTTGCTGAGTTGTCCACAATCCATCTTCCTTGTTGATCTGTCATCCTCGATCTCCTCGTCCAATGGATTTTTTTTCTTACTTCGCTCAGTTTTCTCTGCTCTTTTTCTCACTTCGACCTAGTATCAATCATTGTGTCTTCCACACAGTTTGCATTTTTCCTTTTCTTCCTTGATCTTCGCTTGCTTCCATAACCAAGGGCCAACATACACCATTTCCAAGCCTTCCCTTTCTATTTTCGTGTAATTTTTCTCAGCAGTAGACAACTTCTTGCTGGCAAAAAAAATTGTATGATCTAATTCACCTTCCCCAGACTAGGCTAACACTATGTCGAGCACTATCGATGATGCGTATACATGGACATGAAACTCTTTATACCAATCCAGGAATACCATAATGGGCGTGTTTACTAACTTATGTTTCAATACATCCAGACCCTTTCGACAATCTTCATTACACAAATTCTAATACCCCCTTCTTTCATGTCTTGAACCACCATCAGAATTATCCATTCATATTCTGTGACAGGTTCAATTATACCATCTTCTATCATCCCGTCAAGTTCTTCTTCTACTTTTTCCTTGTACTTTGGATTTAATATCTAGGGTCTTTGTCTTGCTATATTAACATTTGGTTTCAGTGGGATCTTCATCTCGCCTAATTCTCTAGCTATCCCCTTCATCTCTGAAAAGGTGGTTGGAAAAATATCTTAGTACTCGTGCAATAGGTATGTGATATTTTCCACGGTCTCATCATTCCAATAATCCCCAATGTTTGCAAACTTTGGCTTCTCCTCCGTGCCAATGTTCACTTTGTGCACTCTTATGGGATTTGCGTATGCATCAGATTCAAGTGTTGGACCTACTACGTCACACTCCCCTTCAATTTTTGATACATGCACATTTCTTGGGTATTATTCTTCTTTGTCATCCTCGGTAATGTTATAACACTCAAACAATTCATGAACTATCATAGACTCTTTGTATGCACTACATGTAGGTACTATTTCTACTTGTCCTTCTTTCATAAATTGTTTGCCTCTAATGACTTGTAAGACTGCATCAACTAAAGGTGACTCAGCTTCAAAGTTAAATGTTACCTTAAATTTTTCGATGAGATCCTCCCAACTTGTCATTCCTCTGCACACTTCTAGCTCTAAGTACCAGTTCCTGGGAACTATCTCTAGTGTATGTATAAACCTTTTCATCCATTTATGCTTCGAGACTTGGCTCCAAGTTGTAATACATCATGCCACATGATCTTTCAGATCCCTCATGCCTGTATACTTGGGAATAATATTCTTTGTTCCAAACTTGATCTACATCAACCTTTTGCAATGTTGGCAATCCTCTATCCCTTCCTTATGGGTTTCCCACCATCTAGTTGGGGTCTCTCTTAGTGAAACATCTAATTCTAATAACCTTTGATGTTCAAGTATTTGTAGCTCAAATTCATTGACAAAAGAACTTACCTTCGTTAGTACTTCGAACTTTGGCACCTCTTGTACCTCAGTTCCGATCCATCATAATGAATGAGTAATGCATGCACATCTTCTGGTCGAGAATTCATGCAACTAGTGTTGCCATTGGTCAAGTACTTCCTCTAAGTCTAATGTGTAAGAGATTATGCTTCTCCAACTAAGTGCACCATCCGTAGTGGTATTGACATAGTCATCCATGCACATTTTCATGTTATATAGGTTATCGATTTCCCTTCTCATAGACTCCACATATCTTCTTTCCTCCATAAGATCTAATGGCGTAGTGACCTTTAAGCCTCCTCCTTCGAAAATCATTTCTCTTTTCTTCAGGTTGATGATCACTTGATTATCAAAGGCCCAATATAGTCCAAACAAATATGGGTATGCCTGACTGTTATCCACAATTTCGATGAATTCAAAGTCAACTACACTGCACACTCCATCTATTTTCACAGGTACTCATACCAATCTCCTGATCGGTATTATCTTATGTTGGTTAGCCAACCTCAACTGGATAGTCGACCAAACTAGCTTTGGTTTCCCCATCATGTCCCATGTCTATATTGAAAGAAAATTGATGTTTGATCCTAAGTCCAATATGACATTATCCATGTCATATTCTATTATCTACACACTTAATTTGAACTCTCTGTTTGTCCTCTTATTGCACATGACTTGGTTCACTGTTTTCTACGTCGTATGTACTTTTTTGTCTTGTGTACACTGATCAATCATCCCCCATAGTGGATTCAGTGTTGTCTAATCTTGAATCAGTTCTAAACAATATTTGAGATAGTCTGTCAAAGTGTCTACCTTCTCGATTGGTCTGTTTGGAATAGTGCTATCATAAATTGGCGACATATTGTACACTGGTGGTGTTTTTGATGTTGATACTATCCATTTTGGTCCTAGTATCTCCTTCATTGCTTGTTGACAAGTTTAATTTTCTTTATGTGGGTTGAATGCTGGCATGGGTTCAACTAATTTCCTTATCCATTGTTCCACTCCCTTTCCTTTCTTTTTCGCATCTATTTCAAAACTCGTTCCACCGCGTGTCACAACTACAACTCTTGGTTGATTGTTGTGTTCTTCAGTGGCTATCATCTGGAGGTTCTAGTTCTGATTCTGATGTTGGGTCTGATGTTGGTTCAAATTCCCTCTCACCTGCCACTTTACTATAAATTGGGGACAATATTTTTCCTCTTGATCCAAGGATATGCAATACGTGCATGTCATGCAAGGATTTTGGCAATCTCTTGCTAAATGTCCCGGTTGATTGTAGTTGTAACAAATTATCGGGCGTCTTCCTCCTCGACCAAATCCTCTACGTTCTATATATTTGCTGAAACCTCCATGTCCACCTTGATTAAATCCTCTTGGAGTGTTATACTATGGAATTCCTCCTTTTGCTGTGAAATTTTCTTCTTGAATTTTGTACATATTCGAAGTGCACTCTCTCATCAAGTCGAATGTGCAACAATATTTCTCATCATGTCCTAGCGATTTGAAAAAATTACAGAATAAATTTCATGGGGTACTTTGATATTTCTATAGAGGGGAAAGTAGTTGAATGATGGCCCCATGTCTTACATATCTCGCAGTATCCCACTCTTCCTACCAACGGGTTTGGTGCTCTGGTGGCTATATACTGTGTGAAGGTTGGGCACTCTTCCTTCCTATTTCCTTTTGTATTACATGTTATACACCAAACATGTTCACGCTTCTCCTTCTCCTTTGTTATCTCTGATAAATGAATTCTCAACTCAACTAGTTGTGCATGTACCTCCACCATACCTGTGCCATCTCCTACAAGAGATGATTCCAATTTCATCGTGATTTCCAGAGCTTCTGGCTACGATGTGACCTTCTTCTATGTTAACAAACATTGAATGTGCGACAATAGGCCTGTTATAAACCATTTGTGATGCTACTCATCATGAATATGAAAGGATAACCTACTCATTACATATTTAAATATCTGGTCGTAGTCCCACACTGTCTCGTTATGCACTTTCTTAATTTCCTTTAGTTCTGTAATATATTGAGATTCAGATTTCAACTTCCTGAATTCCTTTAATAACAATTATCTGATTTTTTCCAAAGTTATTGACTTTCCGACAGACATAGTTTTTTGAAACTTCATATACCACAACAGTGCATAGATCCTGAACATCGTGGACAACTACACAATTTTTGTCACCTTGTCATGGACATTATTCGCAGTCCATATTGTGTCGCATACAAACAAGTGTTGCTTAGGGTTCTCCGACCTTGTTCCCTGAAGCTCAGGCATTCTTAACATATGATCTATCCCTTCCATTGTGTTAGGTGTTGTACTTACCCTCAGTGATGCTGAATGAATCTGTTTTTTTGTGTTGTTCCCACTATTCTGACTATTGCTATGACTTCCTACAATTTCTCTTGAACAAGTCTCAGTTCCTACTTCAATCCTTAATGATGTACACGGGGTCATGGGTTCGACGTAGATTCCAATCTAATATGGACTCCCTTCTTCTGGGTAGTACTGAGGATCTCTTTCTTTCCTTTTCCTTTCTCTGTACGGTGTGATATGAAGTTTTGTGTAGGGGTCACTTCCCTCAAATTATTTATGCTGCTATTTTCCAGCCACAATCTCCTTCTTATTGTATCTAAACCTTTTCCCACAACACAATACTCCAATCTCTATGTCTGAGTCAATATCCTCTCTCAACTTCCTCATTCCATCCACTCCTTACTCTTCCTTCCCACTCTCAGACTGTCGTTCGATCATCCCCCACTTCCCCTATGTGCGCGAAGGTGCTTAGCTACCAAACTCTATCTTCATGACATTCTTATCGCACAATAACATCTTTATCCAAGTAGATAATGCATTCAAATATCTTCTGCGCGAACCCTTGAATAACTCCCTCTCCATGACACTATAAGACTGGGTACAATCTACTGCAAAATCCGTAATATAACCCCCCCAATATACTACTCAACTAAAAATCTACTGCGTGAGAAACCTTATTACTTACCATATTGAGTTTTCTAATCAATTTAGGAGTCCATTTTCTTAGGGATTCAACTCTATATCTCCCAACGTTCTCCATTAGCCTTCCTAACCATTCAATCAAAATAATTAGAAATTCACCAAAGAAAATTTCATGCAGATCTGTGAAAACATACCTTTGTAACCATTGTTTGTCATTGAGCCTAGGGTTTCTATTATGTTCTCTAGAAGAGCCTTGTTGTTTCCTTTCTATCCTTTCTTCAATTTATTCTCTATTTGGCCTCCAAAACATTCCCCTCAATTAGATTTCTCGGTCCCAGCAACAAAACCATTTGTTGGCATGCAGGGGGCAGACCCGAGGTTAATAATTCAAATACCAACAAAACATTTAGATACTGGCCCTTTCGACATCACCTACAAAGCAAGTGAAATCTCACCTGAGGCATCTAGAGGGGCTGCAGGAACCAAGGTTTTTCACTAATGAGGGGAAGTGAGGTATCACTCAGGTCCTTTACTCGTGTGTGAAATTCTCATCGTTTAATAGTTACTTTATCATTAAATATAATTTATGCGTGACCTTATAACATCATATGTAAGCAATACATTCAACATAAACCAAAAAACATCATAGATTGCAAACAAATCACAACACACATATTTACTTGGTTCACCCAAATTTGGCTACGTTCACAATGAATAGCTTCTTATATT
>SNQJ01S0099962.1:7706-20832 GCA_010110895.2 Picea sitchensis | reverse complement strand
CTCATCTCGAGGGTGGGTTGTTGTTGAGAGAAAATGGATAGTAGAGTCTATGTATGGGAGGTTCATCCTTCGTACACAACCAATTGGTTAATTGTTAAAAGATAAGTGTTTTGTTGTGTTATTATGTTTATTTTGTTGTGAAAATGGTTTATATGAATGTTGTGTGTTGTTTTTTTCTTGAACAATTTCATTCATATTTTAATATATGTTGTTATATGCGTTTAGAACTGTGGTGTCAGTCAAATGGTTAAATCTATGTGTGATATGTAGTTGTTAAGCTACAAAAAATTAATTAGCAATAAACCTTAATGATTTAATGTGTTTTTTCCACATTTTTTCTCATGTAATGTTCCTTAGTTGGGTTGGGGATAAGTTACATTATGGTATCAGAGCCTCTAGTTCAAACATCAGGCTTGTATGGGTCAGGACCAATGCGAATTGGGAAAATTTATTGTTGCATATTTTGGTCTGTGCGAATTTGGGGAAAAATAATGAAAAATTAGAGAGAAATCCCCAAATTCGTGGGAACATTTTGATTTTAAATGCCTTAGAGAAGTTGAGGATATGATTTGGGGCATGAATCTGCAAAGTTGTAGAGACAAATTCAACCTGAAAGGTTGAATTCATATTTAATTTCCATTATAGAATTGTGTAGAGTTCATAGAATCGACGACCGAGATCACATTCGATCTCGAGATCAACGACCTAGATTCATTTTGATATATTTAAAAATTTATAAGGATTTTAGAGGTTTCCAAGGTTTGGCAGTTCGAAGGTTAGGATTCGTTTTTAGCTGATTTGAAAATGGATCAAATTGACGACCAAGATTCATTTTCAGTTGTTTCAAAAATGGATCAAATCAATAGTCAAGATCAGTTTGAATGATAGATCGACGACCTAGATTCATCGGATTTGGTCAAAATTTCTAAGTGTTGGAAATTCAAAATTCACCAAGAGAAATCGTTGATGGTCAATGGTCGGATCGATGAGTTTGGAGAAGAGTTTGGTTCAACCAAAATAAATATTCAATGGTCGATGGTTGATGATTGGGCATCGACAAAGTTGGGAAAGGTTTGATATATCAATAGATAAGATCATTTTCGAATGCAATATCGACAGTCCAGATTCATCTAAGTTTTGTTAGAAAATTTCTAATTGTTGGATTTGGCCAAGAGAAATTTCCAACGACCGATGGTCAAGTGTCAGTGGATTCGAAAAAAGGTTTCGACTAAGAAAGAGAAAGAATCAATGGTTGATGGCCGATGATCGGGTGTTTTTTGATTCAGTAAGGTGTTCAGGTATTCCAAGGGAAATTTTCGATGGTCGATGGGGAAAAGAGGAGGATGACATGTCATGCCATGTTAGCCAGAGTGCCATGTTAGAGTGTATGTGTCATGCCAAATCAACATCCATGTGTCATGCCATGCCAAAAAATAAATGTTTGATGGTCGAAGGTCAGGTCGATCGAATTGAAGAAGAGTTTTCATCAGTCAACAAGAATGGTCAACGATCGATAGTCGATGGTCAGGTCAACTAAATTGAGAAAGTGTTTCATCCGCCAATGAAAATTGTCGACGACCGATGGTCAACGGTTGGGTCAGTTGATTCAAAGATGTGTTCCAATCAGTTTCCAAAGGAAATAGGTCGATTTCTTAAGATCGAGTGTTAGGGATATTTGCGAACAAGTTTGGTTTTCCAAAGAGAATCATCGATTGACCGATTGTTGATGGATCTCATATCAATGGTCCCGATTTTTTTAAGATGTCGATCGATGAAGAAAATTGATATACGAGGTTTGGAAAGGATTATCAGATTAATGACTAAGATCTCACCCAATTTTGAGATCGGCGACTTAGATTTAAGGGCTTTTATAGCAGTAAAATAGTTAATTTTGTATGAATTTTTTGGGATTTTGAAGGTCATTAACTTGCGGGGAGATTTTGAGGCCCTAAACTATGTTTTTAGGCAATCAAAACTCACAAGAATAGTGTACATTGAAACACTATTTCTCTACAGCATAAATAAAACAAATCAGAGAGAGGTATGCAAAGAGCTACTCTAGGTGCAAAATAGAGCTTGTATGAGAAAGTTACAACTAAAACACTTAAGGTAAAATTTTGGCACTAGTTTAGTTTCAGAGGGAATAACTCTTAGATCAAAAGTCCATTTGGGGCATAGGAGTAGTCTATGGAAACATTGTGAACCATAAAATATATCCAAGGAGTTAGATTTGGAATCTAGGTATGTAAAACTATACAGGAAGAGAAAGAAGACACATGTAGCATACGTGGCTAAAAATCTAAAATAATCAAAACTTTTGAAAGCTATAATTATCAGTTTGGAGTTCGGTTAAGGGTGAAACTTGGAAAAATAATTCATAAGGTAGTAGTGAGAATACCCAATTGAGATTATGTCAAAATCCCAAAGGAGGTGTTGTAGGGATGCGAGAACATGACTAAAATTGTTAAGCCAAGAGAAAGTGCAAAGGGGAAAAGTTGTCATTTCTAGATTGTTGCATATTTTGACGAGAGGACCAGTTTGAAAATATGAGAGTTGTTATGTATTAAGTGTTAGAAGTATTATCTATATCACATAGAAAATTTTCCTTGAACCCTAACAAAATTACCTCTGTAGGTGTCCAAATTTGGTGTTTGAGATTATTTTGCACTCACGAGAAGGTGCATACAAGAGATAAATTGGCAATATTCAATTGCCTATAACTTTCTACTTAGTTCTCAGAATTGAGCAAGAAAGTAGTCATTGGAAACATATTATATAGGAGAATCAATATATCCAATCATAATTTAGTTTTGATCCAAATAGATATCAAGGAATCAAAAGTTTTTTGGTGGACTTGAAGGACACCATTGAGGAAAATGGGAATTTCATAAAACCATAACTTTTGGCTCATAAAACAGATTGAAGCATGAGTATGTCATTGGAAAGGTAATCCAAGGTATGTCATTGGGAAGAATGATAAAAGTTATAAGTTCTCCAGGGGAGAATTTATTTTCTCCAAAAGGTGTAGGAAAAAGTGGAATTAGATTCCATGAACCATGTAATTACTCAATGTGAAGATTTTTCCAAATAATGTCAAAGTTTGGAGAAACTTTCCTAGACAATAGGGGTGAGTTCTGAGGGTAATTGTTGGGTAAGGAAGAGTATTGAAACTAATTATAGTGACTATGCATAAGTATAGAGGAACACTCTAAGTGAAATAAATTTGAAAAGTAAAAAGGGACATATTTTTTTTAACAAGGCATTGTTAATAAGCAGAGGAGCACTCCAACAAAGAGTGTTGTGTGAAGGGATTGCTAGAAAGAGGATAAGATTCCAAAATTGAGCATTGTGTGGGTCTGATATAGAGTAATCCCAGGATCCATAGGATAGGAAAGTGGTTCAAAATTGTACAACTGGATGAAGCATCAAGGAGTTGCAGAAATGAAGAGCGAGACAACAAAGCAGGTGATGGAAGGTTGAAAAGGTCTAAGGAATAACATAGGAATATTAGTATTCAACTACTATAGAGTCTAAATGGATTTCAAAGGAGAATAAACATATGTTCTCACATAAAACATGAATATGATAGGTGAGGAATGTCCTCTGCATGCATGAGGAGTTAAGAAGGACTTCATAGCCTGGAAGATAGGAATATAGTGAAGGCTACAAGCTTGCTATGAGAGAAGGAAAAATGATGTCATGAGATGATGTGTGAATCATGAAGTGGATGAGTCATCTCTATGTGAAAGTATAGGAATGAAAGAAGAAGGTATTGTTAGATATGATCTAGAAACTCTTTTCTAAAAGTACTCAAAGCAATAAATTTTCCTCTATTATTAGAGTGCACAACAAAACTAGGGTACACATACAAATGGAGGAGTGTAGAATTCCATTTTGAGCAGAGTGGTCTTGAGTGGCCAAGTAGTGATTCACGCTGAATCACTCAATGAAGTGAAGAGAGGTATTTAAAATTGATCAAAGCCATGGATGTCAAATGGTATTAAAAACTTGACATAACATAAATATTTCATAATGTTGAAATGCCAATCAATGATAATGGTATTCCAAGACCGATTTGGTCAAGGACATGGGAAGTGGTTAATTAGGTTGCAAGTTTATTATTCAGTGGGGGTAGTGCATGTTACAACACTATGAATAGTGATAATTTTAGCCAAAGACGTTGGGATAGGACTCTCTGCATAAAGGACGAAGTTGTGAGATGGAAACACTAGTGGATCTAGTGGCTGGAAATGTATATGGCCAAGTGGGGCTAGGATGGAAGGGGATTATAATAGAGGCCAGTGGTGCACAATTGAGTATAATGGAAATGCACAAGGTAGTGAGGTTCTACACGAACTCAAGGACAACCATATACAACAACAACAACAAAAATAATTGATTAAATATGAAATAGATATGCATTGGAGTGCATGATAGAATTGATGCATGATGCATACAATAAAGATAGAATGCATGTGCATGAAATAGGCATGAAATATCAAATGCTTGGTGCATATTGATGTGCATTTGTGCATGTGGACATGTCTAAACATGTTGGTGGAATGCTTGTAGTCTGAGAGTAGTATATATATATATATATAATGATGTTATGATATTTGAATAGAACTAATGATGGATTGTGTATCCAAGAAAAACAATTATAGCATGGCTAAAAAGGATGATGATACTTTTGCTTATGGAAGGCATCCATATGAAGACAAATGATGATGGTGGGAATGTTGGTCAAAACAATTGGTGAAGGGAGATTGTGAGATTCTACAAAGTACCAGTTGATAAGATAACACCAAGTAATGTAATAACAACCATACAAGTATGTATTTGAGGTTGCTTATGATGCATAAATGTTGAAGTGAATTGAGGTAATGATTCCTTCAGTTAAGTTCTCAATATTTAAATTGATGTAAAGACAATAGGCCTTGAGTATGCAAATATTATTTGTTGCTTGAATGTATTTATGGGAAATTTAATTTCATATTGTGCTATGTTGGTTATGATATCATAACCAAGTCAAGATATGAGACGTACTCATGCGATAACAATGAATGCCATTAGAGATGGCCATGTGTGAGCCCATGTTGAGGTTGGGTATGGAAATGTTATAGTTGTATCCAAGTGTGTAATGGTTTTCCCCTATATAACCGATGTTTGGACTGCAACCTCTTTAACGACATGATAGAACACTAAGATAATTATATTCCTAGTGTTGTTTATTGGTTGAAGAGGAAGGTATCCAAATAATCAAGGAAGTAATTGGAGAAGAGTTTGGATGATTTATTGAGGCGTGGGCCATACCTTCCAATTCACATGGTGGAATACATGACATGAACATATGGTATTCCAGAGTCAATGCAAGGATGCACTATGTAGATGTAACCATGATTATTGACACATTGGTTTTATTTATTGGTAAAGTTATTTGCATTATGAAAAGCTTGGTGTGTTGATAATGCATGTACAATGAATGATAGTTTCATTCTAGATAACATGATTAATGGTTGAATTCCATTTTTAATGTGAATAATGGTTGGAAATGATTGAATCACCAATAAATACTTTTCTAAGATCATTTCATGAACTACTGAAAATGTGTAGGAGATACTAACAACTTGTTTGGCTACAAGAAAGTTGAAGAAATTGCAGGTAGAGTAGTCTTGGATATGGGAAAAAACCCAAACATAATGAGCATAAATCTCATGTCTGGGAAATTTTATTTTTCTATATAAAACAAATTTGAGAAATTAATAATTGAAAATTGTTATGATCTACCAACAATTTGTTTGGCTACATGGAAATTGAGAATATTGCAGGGAGAATGGAATTGTATATGGTAGGGATGTAAGCCCATAAGGAATATTGATATCTACAGCTGCAAGAGCCAAAAATAATGAGCAGAAAACTCATGCTTGGGGGATTTTGTTTTTCCTATATAAACAGATTTGAAAATTTATAAATGAAAATTGAATGATGATAACTCATAGTGAATGTATGCATATGATGCATATGAGATGATTGCCATAGGTTATAGAGTGCTTGTGGAAGTCTAGCAACAAGTTGGCATTCTTATGCATAAGAAGAACTTGGAAAATGATGGATCACATGAGGAAATATATAACAATGAAAGGGATGCATGAGCCTAGAGGGTGAGTACAACAAGAATAAGCAAGTTGTCAAGCTTGCAGAAGAACCGGGTTGTCAGGATTGAAGAGGGAAATCTAGTGTGAGTTTCACTATCAAAGAACTAGGTTGTCAGGCTAGAAGAGAGAACTCTAGTGTGAGTTGCATTGTCAAAGAACCAGGTTGTCAGTCCTAAAGAGTGTGAGTTACACTGCAACAACAAGTTTGTTGTTGGTTATTTATTGGTAGTTCTTCCTAGCAGTGGCTTTCCCTTGAGATCCCAGTAGTGAGATTCCTAGTTACCTGTGCCAGAGAGACATTAATAAATGAACGGTGAAGCCTGATGGACTAAGGAAAGTGAAGGGAGAAAATTCCTTGGGTCAATCATAATAAATGGATGGGACACTCAATGGAATGAGATCAATGAAGGGGCACATTACTTGGGTTAGGTAGGTGAAGAGGAAGAGATCTGGTGGAAATCATGATAACTGTAGAAGAATGTTAATGGTTTATGTATGTGTTTTGGGACATGGTGCCTATGTATATATATGTTTTGAGGCTAGAGTGTCTACATATTTATGTTTATTGGGGTCAGAGTGCCTATGAATTTTATGTTTGAGGATGGAAATCCTGTGTGATGTTGGGTTGGAAGGCCTATGTATCAATTAAAGGCTAGAGAGCCTAGTCTTGTAATATTTTTGAACACCTATAGGGTGTTGTGCACTGAGGAAAATGAAAAAAGTAGGGGGGGGGGATGTAACATCCCCATTTTTAATCCCCACAAATTGTAATCGAATTGTATAAATGTGATTTAGGCTGAGCTGATGTGTTGGGGTGAAGAGTCGTATCAGTTTAATGTGGCCATGAGACAAATTGTATATTATGACCATTGAAATAATTAATAAAAGTAGTAAATCGTTGGCTGCTATATCAAAGGGATGAAAATGATGGGGGGGTTATGATTCCACAAGAGAGAGGAGTCCAAGGGGGAATTATTCATGGGTATTAATCCAACCCACATTCTTGAAATTATTATCATTGTGTATAACCTTCTAAAATATTGTTGAGTTCTCCCAAAGCCAATCATTAAACTCATGTAAGATGATGGGTGTGAGAAGTCACATCCCATAGTTATTGGGGAGCATGGACTGAAGTACAATCATCTTTAGGAAGAGTGTGAGTCAAGCAAGCAAGGGAGAAGAAAGAAATTTGTGTGTAGAAGAGAGACGAGTCTTACAAGAAAATTTTGGGCAACAAGGGGAGAGATGAGGGATGGGAAGATCATCAGCCATGGCATACTTGAAGGAAATAATTGTTTGGCTATGTTCTTATGCTAAGAAAGAGGAATGTGTTCTTGTAAAATGGGTGGTAATACTGCAGTGTGATTTCCTATTGAGGAAATTTCTCAAGAACCTTGTGAAGGATGATGTGAGAACTCCTTGGGCAGCTGAGAGTTCCTGAAAGTCTCCAGATGAGAGTTTATGGCCAACCGATTTAACTAGAATCCATGATACACAAATGATATATCCAAAGGGACTATGAGAAGTGTAGCAGGTACATTCCTTGGTGGTGGAGGTTGTGGGGAAGAGAGTTGTAGGATTGGAACTGTTGTAGGAGTAGAACCCGAGTTTGGGGATGTTGTGTGTGGAGAGTCAATAGCTAGAGGTTTGGATCACCTTGTGGACTCATAGCCTCATCTTTGGGTGGCTTGTTGTTAAGAAAAATCAAACAAAAATTCCTATGGATGGGACGTTAATCCTTCATACACAACTAGTTGGTTAATTGTTAACAAATAAGTGTTTTGTTGTGTTATTATGCTTATTTCATTGTGAAAATGGTCTATATGAATGTTGTGTGTTTGTTGTTTTCTTGAAAAATTCCATTCATGTTTTAATATATGTTGTTAGATGCATTTAAAACTATGGTATCAGTCAAATGGTTAAACTATGTGTGATATGTAGCTGGTAAGCTACATGAAATTAATTAAGAGTAAATATTAATGATTTAATGTGTTTTTCCACACGTAATGTTCCTTAGCTGGGATGGGGGTATGTTAGAATCATGGAATTTAGTTTAAGCATCATCCATGGGATCTAGTCCCGATCATATTTTTAAAATAAATCATTGGTATTTATTTTTTTGTTCCTAATAACCTCAAGGTCGAGAACCAAATATTTTTCAACAATGGCCTGCAATCACTATCAAGGATCCGAGTCTACCATATTCAATGATCATTGAAAGATAATGTAATCCACATAGACAAATATCTCTAAGATAGAAAAGGCTTGATTCCCTCCCAGGGATTTTGAATTCTTTTAATCATGAAAGTGTCAATCACTTTAATTAGTGTAGGAATAATAATAAGTAGTTGAATATATAGACCTCATCATGAATTCATACCTAACAACACACTCTATCAATTATTATGTCTGAGAAAAGATTTCAAATCATTATTTCCATCCATGGATTAGATAATCGATTTAACTTATTAATCTTCTTATTTTTTTAGGAAGCTTCCACTTATCACAGTGCAACATCTCATGGCCCCATTACTTAAGGCCACCATATCAACTCCTGGATTAGCAGATGAGTGGATGGGCCTAGAGTGAGGAATGTTTTCCTACACCTAGACCTTACATACTTATGCTAGCCTTGGCGGTCCCACCTTAATGACAAAAGTAACATGTCATTGGAGAGACTTAAACCTTGGTGGGGGTTATAACAATGCTTTGTTTTCACTTACCTAGCAAGCCCCCTTTAACAATACATGATAATTTAAATTTCAATAAGAATTCAAATATATTCTTATTAACTTTTCCCTCGGGCTGTAGATCAATTGGTGATGGAGTGCACTATTAAGGCATTATGTTATGTGAGGTTGTCGGTTCAAACCTTGAATTACCTTGTGTGATCCAAATTGGATCATTATACTGTTTTTCATCTATCTCGATGTTTTCAGAGTGGAAAAAATTGGAGGAATCATCTTTCAAGGTCATTTTAGTGGTAGGTCCCAATTTGGAAAATTGGGGTCCAAAACCTTCTAGAACTATTTTGAGGCATTAAATAGTGGTTTTTTGGATCCTGGTGTCCAAAACTTTTTCACACCCCCTTGGAGTTCGTATGCAAAAATTATGCCTCCCGCAAGTTGACCTATTGTGTTGACCACCATAGTATGAGAGGATGCCATGTCAGACCCCATTACTCATGCATATGGGGCTAGCCACATGAATAATTTAAAGAAGATTCTAGAAGGTTCAAAACCCTACCACAATTGAGGGTCGAGGAAGTCAAAAAGCTACCCCTAGATGCCTATTAGGCTATGTTAAATATTGGGCCACTAGGAGGAGAAGGGGTTATGTTCTATGTTATTGTATTGTGTTCCATAGTAGAGTTGAACAAATAGGAACGGGAAATTAGAGAGAATAATAGAGGGGGTTAATGTTCTGTAGCAACCTAACATGACACAAGTCTTAGGTAACTCCATAGAGAGTGCCTTCTCCTTTGTGTTGTAACATGGTCTAAATTTGAACTTTTTTATGACCTGTAATTAGGGTTTGTCAAAATTTTAGTTTTGAATTTTATATATATATATAATAAAAGTAGTTTAGTATAAAAAAAATTAATAAAATCTCATTTTTTAGGATTCCATTACTTAGATTAGTATTATTTTTCTTTAAGTTTCATTTAAATAATGTAATTACATTATATAATCTTTTAAATTTCGTTATTATATGGTTTTTTATTACTAAAATCGTTTATTGCTTGCAGTTCTAATCACGCCCATCTACCATAAGATTGATGGCCCACAACGGATTGCGGCTCCCCCACATGCTCGACATTTAACCAAAAGGGGGGGGGGGTGAAAATATTAACCACAGTTAATAAAATTTCGACGTGGCACTCATCCGTCAATTGCATCCCCCAAGGTGTGTGGTTATCCTAACCACACATGATCCCCCCGCAATCGATATGGGGCCAAAACGTATCCTATGTGATATCAGCTGGAGAAAAGGTAAAAAACCTAAATTATTATTTTTGAATTAATCTTGTTGGAAAGTTGGTTGTCATTGATGTCAACCCTACAAGAAGCCCCGAAGAAAGTTTGGAAGCATCTATAAGTGATGGGTGTATTTGAATAAGTTTCCAAAGTGGTCCTCTTATGGCGTAGATTTACGCATGGCCTTCACAGGAAGACACTTTGAAGAAGTCTACAAGAATCCCTAGAAATATGGCTAAGTGGTTAAGAAGCCATGGAGGTTTGGTCACAAATCCCGAATTTGATTGAATAAAATGAGTATGAAGGATATTGCAAATGCATGAAAAACTTCCATTGATTGATAGTCCTCATCAATCCGTTTGCAACAGTAAGTGGCACATCATGTGGTTCCTCACGATTGAGAAGTTATTCCCTCTTAAAGATGAAGCCCATAAGTATGGTCAAGAAGGTCCAGATATAAGGACAAGAAGTTATAAGTTGTCCCTAAAGTCAAGTAAAGGAGAAAAAGTTGTTGCAAACAAGAAGTTACAAGTCGGCCCTAAAGTTAAGAAAATGAGGTACTTGGAAAAGTATAAATACACATTAATAACCTCTCATTTTCATCCTAATTAAATATTGTGATCTCTTAGGACAAGCTTGGCAACACATTTCATAGGGAAGATGAAGTGAAGAAGGGTGAAATTCTAAGGGAAGCTAAAGTCTTGTGATGATGTGTTCTAAGGTATGTTTTTTAAAGGTCATCTTACCATTTTTGCTATAACTTTTTTTTCTAGAATGATTTAGAATGATTCTAGAATGAAATTGGGGGATATTCAGAAGACATATCAAGGTACCTGTGGTACAAATTTAAGCTTCTGGATCATTTTACTCTTGGACATACACTTTGTGGAAGATAGGGTTTTTGACTAGTCCTGTAACTAGTCTCAAACATGTATTTCGGGTAAAATAGCCATAACTTCTTCATAGAGGATCCAAATTATATGAGACCAATTTCATTGGAAAGAGTACAGTCTGTAGAATTTTTTATATGAGTTTCAGAATAAAATATCAAATATTGTGCACATGGAATTCTTTACAATTTTTCTCTCTATAATATGCCATAATTCAAGAAGGTCTACCATATTCGCTATATCTCCTTTTAAGTGACAATTAAAGGAGAAAAAATTAGAGAAATTTTAGAGAAGATATTGAAGAAGATTGGGTACAAGCTTCAAAACTTGATTCATTATAGGTATAGATTTATACTTGTTGGAAGTTAGGGTTTGTGACTAATCCAAAAACTAGTCCCAAACAGGTGTTCGAGATAAATTTAATAACTAATGTTGGGCTTTATATGGGGACCCATGTGGACCTAGGATCTCTATGTGGACCCAATTTCTAAGTGGACCTAGGTTGTGTTGAGTTGTTATATTCTTTGCAGTGAAAGTCGAGGTGGATCAACTGACAGTCAAAGTCAAAGGTCAAGGTGGTTTCGATCGTGTAAAGACAAAGGCGATGCAGATCAACAACAAATCGAAGGTCGAGGATAGTCGATCGGGTAAAGTCAAAGTCGAAGGTAAAGGTGATTCGACATGGTAAAGACATTGATAACAAGTCAAAGAGGGCAACCAACAAGAGGTTGACATGTGATGATGTGGAAATCGTATGAAGACCAAATGAAGGTCGACTAGTAGTCGAGGTAATATGACTTGGTAGTCGACTGTAACAAAATCCCGAGATTCATGGGATTTGTAGCCAATGATCTGCATGGATCTGTAACCATTTTGGGGCACCTTTTATTTAGGGTTTTTCCCATTGTAAATCATATAAATAAGATGTTTTGTAAGGCTATAAATGTTAATTAATGAATCTTGAATATTTAGATGATGAATGGGTAATTGCCAAGATTCTGTAATTTATAGGTTGTTGGTCATGCATATGTAAGCCGAATTGGCTACAGGGTTGTTCTTATGTAAGAAAGAGGGTATGATGTTGATTGTGTATTATGTGTGGACCAAGGTTAGACATGTAACCTTTTATTATGAATGAATAATACAACAAGGAGCATAACGCTCAAGGAATTTTGGTTTTCCTGGTTTGGGTTTCTAGGGTAAAATATCTATGTATGGTGTACTTTATATGCCATTTACTTTCTTGATTAAATATTTCTTCCTCTCTTTTGCTAGGTTTAGCATGGAAGTGCATCTCATTTCCTAACATGTGGTATCACAGCTTGGATTAACAACCTTGTATCTCAGTTAAACCCTAGGTATAGTAAGATTCATAAGTTAGAAATATTTAAAGATTGTGCAAAATATTGTGTTAAATAATGGCGAGTAGCTCAAGAATAGAGATCGAAAAATCCAATGGTTAGAATTTTAAGATTTGTAAGCTTAAAATTGGATCTCCTTGTAGATTAAGAACGATGGAAAATAGTCTGTCCAGGTACGATGACGACAGGTATGTCGATAGAAGAATGGGAGAACATCGAGAGAAGACCAAGGAGTACAATTTGAATTTGTCTTGCAGATTTGGTGTTGCTGAATGTCTCAGGTGAAGATTCAGCCAAGAAGTTGTGGGACAAGTTAGGAAGCTTGTACCAGTCAAAATCCCTGGTAAACCAGTTGTTTCTCAGAAAGAAACTGTATCTTCATAGAATGAGTGATGGTAGTTCGATGACTAATAATTTGAATGCGTTTAATACCATTATAATCCAATTATCTTCTGTGGATATTAAAATAACCGAGGAGGAGAAATGTATTAGCCTATCCTATTATGTTCTTTTCTAGAATCCTAGGATAGCTTAGTCATGGCTATAAGGAGTAATAAAACCAAATTAGCTCTAGAATACGTGGTTTCATCTCTAGTATTGAAAGAAATGAGAAGAAAGAACATGGGAGGATCGACCAAAGATGATTTAGTGGTGATAGGTCGAACTATTGACAGAGATAAAGGAAAATTCTCCGGTAGAAAGTCTAATTCAAAGGGTATATATAAATCCCCGATTGAGTCGAC
>SNQJ01S0099961.1:9520-40462 GCA_010110895.2 Picea sitchensis | reverse complement strand
GGATTAATTTACAAATCAGCTAAAAATAGCAAAAACCTAGGTGAAGGGATCATCAGACGCAGTTGTCGTATCTGACGCACCCACACACACACACATGCAAAGAATATAACACATACCCAACACTTACATGAACTTATCGTTCATAGAGAGATATTTTTTCAAGCTAATATCAATAGAGTAGGAAGTGGTCATACTGTTGTTTTGTCTACAGGGCTCATCGAGGAGCGAAAGATTGGAGCTCAACTCGGAGCGTGCAGGGACAAACGTCGATAAAAAGGTACTTATGTTCTCCTTCCTCCTCATGCATTAGTTGGTATAGATCTGAAAGGAATTCAGTGTCCACGTTAATCACTTTCTGTCCTAGAGTTAAGAGTCTATCTCTTTGAGGCAATCTACCTATCCGCAGGGAGATTTTCCTACAACAGTTTCCCCATAGGATTTTTACCACGTGAAAAAATCGGTGTGTTGATATTTGATATGGTTATGTGAGTGGTTACTAAAGGTGTTCATCCTCTGTTGGAATACCTGTGTTGTCGAACATGGTATTAGAGCCTGTTTGAAGACCCGCTCCTATTGTAGATAGAGATCGTGAAGCCAAGTTTCCTCATCTCCATTATTTGTCATTTTAGTACATTTTTACTCTAAGAGGACTATTCCATTGCATCTGGAGTGCTTTTTTTAATCAGGAACTCTTTTTCTTTTCCCTCAAAAAGGTTTCCGTTTTCCCAAGATATGGCCATTTCAGTCAAATCCAGCGGTATAAAGCCTGCATACGCATTTTTAAAATTTTTTGTAGAGTATTGTTTTTTGGTTTTATATTATTTGTTTTCCAGTTGCTACTCTTTTAGATCTGTGTATGCTCTTTACCTCACGCCCTGTGCGATCTCAGAAAATCAGAAACAGTTAGGAAAATGTGCATCTTTCGGGTAAGCTAACTGAGATCTAACCCATGTTGTCATCGAGAAGCGAAATTTTTTTCTTGTGTGAAAAGAGTTTTGTTTTAGCACGCTCTCCAAGGCTATCTTCAACAACAACAACAAAAATCCTCTTGCGAAACAATACAATATGTTTTTCTAGACCATTTGGTTAAAAGTTGCCTTATTAAGTAAGAGGTCTTGAGTTCAAGTCTCTCTTTTGTTACTTTTTTTGAAAAAGTTCATGCCAAAATTGTAAAGTGTATTTCACTTCAAGTATAAAAGTGAATCACTATAAATAGATTTAATATTTTATTTTAAGTTATTTATTTTGTATGCAGCTTTTATTTTATAAAGTAACTTCATTATAAAAGTGATCCCCACTTCTCTTTATAAAAGTGGGTCACTTCATAAAGCAACTACCACGTGGTCCTTTGGTTACTACTTATGTTTTTTTTTTAAAGGGCATAACTTTGACATCCGAAGTCTGTTTTTAGTGCTGTTTTTTTTTTTAAACCGCATAATTTTTTGTGATATTTCCATTCAGATCATCAGTTTCAGTTTTTAAATCCATATTATCTGCATATTTAATATGGATTCTACAAGTAATTTCTTACTTACCAGAACCAAATATTTCCAATGGAAATCCCATATGGAGGATTTATTAAGAAGCAAATGCTTGTACCGGATTACCTTGGGAAAATAAACAACACCCACTGATGCTGATAAGAAATCCAAATGGGATAATAGGAATGATGAAGCACATGGATTAATCAAATGTCTGTCTCTCTTGATTTAATGTTCCACCTTCAATCAATTGATCAACCCAAAGATGCTTGGGAAAATATTGAATCTGTGTTTGGTAAACACAATATTATTCGAGCACAACAGTTAGAAAATCAAGTATTGATTTTAAGTCCAAATGACTTTTCTTGCATTGAAGACTATCTATCTAAGTTTAAAACATTCAAAACTTTATGTGAAGAATGTAAGATAAAGATAGACGAAGATCATTGCATCTATCTTATTCTTTCTAAGCTAGGTAGTTCATATTATGTGTTTGTATCTACCTTTTATGTCATGCGAGAGGCTCTAGGGACAACTTATGTAAAACTCACTCTTGAGAACTTTTTTGATGCTTTGATTAGAGAGAAATATAAGCTTGTACAACTTGGAGTGATCATCACTGTAGGTATCTCCAAAAAAGCCTTAGTTATCCATCAGAAAGATAAACCAAAGAATCCCAAGAAGCAACATCCTCGCCACAACAACAAGCAATATAAGGGTCCCAAACCCACTCAGACAGCTTCCGCTCCTAATGGTGACAAAGGAGCAAAATATAAAAGTAAGAAAACTGACGGACATTGCAAATTTTGCGATAAAGATGGTCATGATGAGTCCAAATGTTTCAAGAAGATGGCAGCTTTAGAAGCAGCGATGAAGAAGAACAACATCAATATTGATTCTACTTATTCTTATTCTTCTCATGGACATGCACTTTCTTCTTCTTGTTTCTCATTCAATACAACTTCTACTTCTTCTTCTTATGAGTGGCTTATTGATTCAGGAGCATCTTATCATATGGATAATGATAGAGACATATTTTATTCTCTAAATGAATGTAACACCAAGAAAATATTTGTTGGTGATTATAGATCTCTTAGTGTTGGAGGATCTGGAACAGTTCAAGTAGAAAATGGTCATTTCAATGATGTATTATGTGTAGCAAGTCTTTCTTGTAACCTTCTATCAGTATATCAAATCACTCATTCAGGTGAAGGTAAAACCGTAGAGTTTTCACCTCACCAAGTTGTAATCAAGGATATAAAAGTTCCTAATCATGTTCTTGCAACTGGAATTGTTGATGATATTACCAAGTTGTACAAGTTTGACAACTTTGGGTCATCAGTTTTTGTTTCTCATAGCAATGACTTGAGGAAACTTTGGCATGAGAGGTTTGGTCATCTAAACTATCACTCATTGCAGAAGCCATGTAATCAACAGACGGTGATTGGTCTTCCTCTTGTTTCATGCAGAGATGTTGTTTGTGTCGGTTGTGTTCTTGGCAAACATCATTGGGACAGTTTTGATAAACATGCCTCATGGAACGCCTCGGGCCCTTTGCAGCTTGTTCACAGTGATTTGTGTGGTCCACTTTCTTCTCCTTCTTTTTTTCGGTGCAAGTATTTCTTAAGTTTCATTTATCACTTTTCCATACATACTTGGGTTTACTTATTAAAACTTAAGAGCGAAGTTTTTGAAAAAAATTTGGCCTACAAGGCTCTTCTATAAAAGCAATCTGGACATCAAATTCAAAGGTTAAGAACAGATAATGGAAGTGAATGTGTGAACAATAATTTTACAAGTTACTGCACTACACACGGCATCCAAATGCAACACATTGTTCCATATACACAACAACAAAATGGTGTTGACAAGAGAAATAACCACACGTTAAAATAAATGGCTAATTGTATGATCCAATCTAAGGGATTAAGTCTAAAGTATTGGGCGGATGCCATCAACTGTGCAAATTACATAGTAAATCGCACTCCCACAAAGGCTCTTAAAAATATAACACCGGAAGAAGATTGGACTAAAATTAAACCAGATGTAAGTCACTTTCATGTATTTGGAAGTATAAAATGGGCTCACATTCCTGATGAGAAAAGGAAAACATTGCAGCCTAAAATGAATTCCACCTGCCTTGTTCTTTCCCTTGCTACCTCACATAAATGGGAGATCCATCAAATGGATGTGAAATCTACTTTCTTGCAAGGAGACTTGAAAGAAGAAATATACATGGAAAAATCTCTTGGATATGTCCCGAATGACTCTAGCCTTGTTTGGCGCCTTAAGAAATCTCTTTATGGTCTCAAGCAAGCTCCTCAAGCTTGGTATCCCAAAATGGACAGCTTTCTTATTGCCACTGGATTCTCTAGATTCCATTTTGATCTTAATGTCTATACCAAGAAAGTAGGAATCCATATCATAATCCTTGTCCTTTATGTTGATGACCTTATCCTTACTGGTAGTGACTCAAGACTTTTAAACCATGTGAAAACCATCCTTAAGAATAAAATTGAAATGACAAACGTAGGATTTTTGCACTATTTCCTTGGCCTCCAAGTTTTGGAAACCAATGAAGGAATTTTTCTTTCCCAGTCTAAGTATGTTTGTGACATGGGTGATTTTAAACCATCCCCTTCTCTCTTCCATTCTGGAGTCAAGCTTGTTTCCATCTGTACTTATCCCGAAGTTGATGCAACCTTGTATCGTCAGTTAGTTGGTAGCCTCTTATACTTGACTCATACCCATCCTGATCTTTCCTTTGTTGTTGGTCTTGTTTCCTGATATATACAAACACCCCATGAAAGCCATTGAAAAGAAGTTAAAAGGATACTTCGTTATGTCCGTGGTACAGTTCATTTCAGGATACATTACAGTTCAGGGGGGACTTCCTTATTGGTTGGTTTCACTGACTCAGATTGGGCCGGCGACCCTCATGATTGGAAGTCTACTACAGGTTATGTTTTCAGCCTTGGTTTTGGACTTGTCACTTGGGACTATAAAAAACAACAGGCTATTGCACTTTCTTCAGCAGAAACAGAGTACCAAGCAGTGGTAAATGCTAGTCAGGAAGCCTTGTGGCTTCGAAAAATCCTTTCAGAGTTTGAATTTCAGCAGCAACATCTGACCAGCCTTTGGTGTGACAATCAGAGTTCCATCAAGCTTGCCAAAGACCCAGTTCAAAATCAGCGCAGAAAGCACATCGAGCTACACATTCTCTTCATCAGAAAGCTCATTCATGATCAAATTATTGAAGTGCTCTTTTTCCCTAGAAAAGATCAAGTTGCAGACATTTTCATAAAGTCTCTTACAGAAGCGAATTTTTCCAACCATCGATCTATGTTAGGATTTCAGGAAGTTTTCATTAAGGGGGGATAGGCTCTAATTCCTCCTTCCTTCTCCTATTGTGTCACTACTGTGAATCCTTCAATCATATCCCAAGTTGTTCTTAAAGGGGGATGCTAGGATATTTAGAGACTTAGGAGTTATTTACGATCTACTTGGTCTAATGTGTCATTAGGTAAAAGTGTGTTTCTTAGTGTGTTTCTTTAGTATGCATTACTATGCATTTGTAGTTAGGAAATCCGACAATCACGATATGTTCCCGACATAGAGTGATCCGACGGTTCATATTCTCCTCGATCTTAATGGCCATTGATTTGTGGCTTAACACCCGATTGGTCCATGATCTCTATTTAAATAGCATGGAGGGTCATTTGTCAATGATCGATTGTGCGAAACTCTCTTGTAAAATCTCTCTGTAATATTTTTCTTTTGCATTAATAAACTACTCCAAGTGGTCATGTTTATTGGGGTCATGGATGTTTCCCCATAAGGGTTTTACCACGTGAAAACATCGATGTGTTGATCTCTGATCTGGTTATGTGAGTGGTTACTGAAGGTGTTCCTTCTCTAATGGAATACCTATGTTGTCGAATAGAACCGATGTCAATTGTATATCTATTGGCAGATGATGATCAACTATCGATGTCTATTTTGGAACCGAAACTCCCATGATCGTTAACTCCAACCCTTGCATCCCGCAATGGTTCTTCATGTTTTATCAACCCTTACTGAGATCCTATGGTAAGGAATTAATCAGATGTCAATCTGAAGGTATTCCTTTGTAATTCCTAGATCTGACAATCCTGGTTTGTTTCGAAATTTACATTAGTGGACATGATTCTCCCTCGATTATTTTATAGTTTTACTATGGGGATTTCAATCTTGATCACGTTTTTGTAATTTGTTTTCCCTTATGATATTTTTGGTATATTCCTATGCATGTTGTTCATAACAACTCATAATCACTGCAATGTGCTTTCCCTTATGATATTTTTGGTTTTGTGCTTGGATTCAAACTGATCAAGATAATTGAATTGTTGGGAATTCGATCCTGATGGTGTTACTACATTATGTTGATCTTGTGAAATATAATATGCTACATCTCCTGGGCTTTAGGTAGATTTGTCTTCATGTTGTTCATGAAAATGCATCATGTCATAATGACATCGATTGTTGACATCAATGACAACACATCATTGATAATATGTCCAACACGAAGGAGGTGATATTTCTAGTGTGACGACTTATGCCATCCACGAACCTGACGTGAAACAAAGATTCCATGGGCATCTCCCAATAAAGAAGAGACACAATAAATGACCACGGACAAAAAAAAAATACTAAATCTATTATCTAACTACAATAATAACATCCCTGAGTGACATGCTCAAGTGAAATACTTCTTAAGGTAGAGCCCATTTCTAAGCTCCAACAACAAATTCCCTTCATAATCATCTAACTCGTAGACTCTATTTTGAAGTGCACACCTCACGATGTAAGGAATGTGCCACATTGGATTGAACTTAACGACACCTAAAGCATATTTATCCTGATCATAAACTAAGACAAGGTCTGTAATACCCTAGTTTTGAGTCCCCATATGAAATAATGCATTTTGTTTATTTGATGAAAGGTCAAAGTTTCCAAACAATTAAAGAGGCTATAATGCCTAGGAAATGTAATACCATTATCATTACAAATAATAAAATACATTGTTGGTTGCAAGATGGATCGGGACAAGAGTTATAGTGGGCTAAGATTCCACGAGAGAGGGGGCTTAAGGGGAAAAGTCATTTTATCATATTTTATTTACCCATAATTGTTTTAATGGAGAGAATTGGTTACATGTGATTATTGGGGAGAGGACATGGGGGTTTTTCTTATTAACTCACTCTGTTCATTCATTATTCATTGTTCACACTCTCCATTCTATTCAATTTTTCACTCATTCATTCTTTTTCTTGGAATGAGACCATAGGGGAAAATCGTGGAGGAAGAAGCAATTTTTTTTGTTGTAGCAGTGACTGGTGTATTCTCGCCATGAATTAATGCTCGCATGCCTGAGATGCACTGGAATGTACTAAATTTTATTCACAACTGTGAGTCCTAAGAGTCCCAGCATGGATATTCTTAATCGAATGCACTGGAGTCCTAGAAGGTGGAGAGCCTATGGGACTGTGTGGCAGAGAAGGGGGTCCATTCTCTTGGGTTGTGTAGGATGGAGAGAAGAGATTTGGTGTACTTTGGATTGTTGTGTGTTAAGTAACTTGTGATATATTGAGTGTTGATAGGTTTGGGGAAGCTGAGTGACACCCTGGAACTGTCCTTATGTATTCATAGCCTTGGATCAAGGGTGACATGGTTGTTGATACTTGGAACAATGGTGTCTACAGTTGGGTGGAACATCCTTGGTATACAACCAGTTGGTGAACCATTTTGATTAAGATAAGTGTTCTATGTCATGCGTTTCTCTGTTGTATATTTATTTTTGTTATGTATGGATTATTGTCTCTGAGATTCGTATGTTATAACATGCATGTTTGTTGATTATTTTTGTTCATGGCATGTTTATACATTTTTTTATGTTGTAGAATAAATCTTGATTATTTCATGTGTTGTTATCATGTTTATTTCATGTTTATTTAATAATTAAATTGCATCAGAATTCGAAATCAGTTACGAACAGATTTTTTGAGGTAGCGTGGCCAGCACGGGGGTGGCTGGGTATGTTACAAATTGGTATCAGAGCTTCAGGTTGAAACACTAGATTGGTATGGAATAGAATTGTTGGACATGGTATTATGTGTTGGAAAATTAATTGTCATTGATGTCAACCATGGAAATTATTATGCAGAAGAACACCCATGAGGAAAGAAAATCTCAAGACAAATAGCATTGCAGAAATCGTGCAGAAGCCAGAGCACAATGCAAAAAAATATCCTTTTTAAAGGATCATGGAATAATAATTGTTATATTGGGAGCCAGATAAGCAAGAGTTGTCAAATCAAATTGAGAAATTTCAGGTATAACCAGAGCCATCAAATAAAACTGATAGATCGTCAGTTGTTGATCAAAGCTAAGTAGGAGATGGAAATTTTTAGGACTCTAGAACTTCTCCACTTTTTTGATTATTAGAGACAAGGAAGAGGCATGAAATATCAAAGTCACAAAACCTCAAAATCCCTCCAAATTTTAGATAGAGGGAAGAATTTGGGAGTGATGCGAGCTGCTAGATCATGAGTGGAAGGATAGGGTAAGTTTCAGGACTCCATAACTTTGCCACTTCGATGATTACTGGAGACTAGGAAAATTTGTGAAGTGTCGAAGCCATGAAGTTCCAAATCCACGAAGTGCAAATCTAAAGTTGTGAAATCATGGAGGTCATCAGATCTAGATAAAAGGAATGTGAACTTTCCATTTGGTTGATGATGTGTCGTATGCCATGTGGTAGGGGTTCCATATGGGAACATGTGTCACATGAATTCAGTGCCTTTTAGAACCCAACATGTACATTTCTAAGTGACACATGGCACACATACCATGGGTCCACATCACCATAGGTGACATCAACATGCCATGCCATCTTCGGGATTATGGCCTCTGGGAATGTCCAGCTTCTTCTACCAGCAAAAGTGAAAAAGGAAAAAGTAGAGAAATCACATGGACCATTGATCTAATATTCTTTTGGGACTTTTCTCAACCATTAGATCAAGCAGTGGAAGGATGTCATAATCACTTCGGCAATTATAACTCTGGGGTAGTTGAATGACTTTAGAGTTGTAATATCCCAAAGTCCTGGAGTGTCGAAGCCCTGAAATAAATAAGAATCATCCATATCAACACTTGATTAAATAATATCCATTGGATTAAGCGAGTGGAAGGATAGTGTAAGGCGGATTTCTCACTGGACAGTAAGCAATCCATATTACTTTATGACCACTTCGGTAAGTAAAATTTTGGGTGCTATAAAAGGTGTAAAGAAGAAAAAAAATGAAGCATGAAGCACCGATATAGTGATAATCGTAGATCAAGATCAGGTAGGATCCTTCCTATCCATTTGATCAATAAGTGGGAGGATAGAGTAAGAGGGAATGTTAACTGGAATCCATTGATCACCTACACTTTATGACCACTTCGATAGGTCAAACTCTAGGAGAGTTGGAAGATCGAAAAGGGAGAATAGCTCGAAGACCGAAGTCTGGAGGACCTGGTTCCAGTGTCAGTCACATGATAAGGTAAAGGGGTTCATTAACAGAATGAAGGGACATAAGTAAACAAATCCGCGGGCGTTTCCGAACGAGGTCCTGTGTAGAAGAATAAAGAGAAAAACTCTAAACGAACATCGCTTAGAGTAGATAATCCTGTGGTTTTGAGCCCAAAGTCACAACGAAAGTGGATTGAAAGGAGAACCTATGGAGGATTCAAAATATGTACCAATTTAAAGGGACCATGGAATAATTTGACAAGATTGGCATGCAACCATTCCATTGCCACTACAAGATCTTGTTTTCACAAAAAGGGTGAAAGTGACTATTTTTCAAGAAGCCATAACTTTCATCTCGGAGATCAGATTGGGGCATGGGAATAGTCATTATAAAGATGATTCAGAGGATAATAACATTGAATTGTTATAATTTGGATAATTATGATATATTTCTTCATGAATTGAGTATAAAAAGGACTTGTAGCATTGTTTGGAAAAAAAATTATAATATGCATAATTCTAACAAAATGGTTGCTTGCACATTTTGCAGAATTAGGGAATATAACCATATCAGTTCAAGATAAGAATTCATATTCAATAAATGGAGGAAGTATATGGATCCGTTAGTCATGATAAAGAATCCAAAGTTCAAAAATATCAGTGTTGGTAATGCAGAGACAAAATCAAATGGGCACAGGAGCATAGGGGAACAAGAAACCTTAATAGAGACTGTGAGAAGCCTAAAAATAGAAGTGTAGAGTTACAAATTATAAAATGAGAGGTTGATGAGAGAAGAAAATCAGATAAATTCTCAAGTAATGCAAATCCTAAATTAATTTCACAGGCAAGAAAGGAATGGATCGGACTTAATGCAAGAGGAAGAAGAAAGATATCATAAAAGAAGAGGTAACTATAGAAGAGTTTCTCATTCAAGAAGTTACAGCAGAACTCATAGATATCACTCACCTCCTTACTCAACAAGGAAATTTTATAAATCTAAATACTCCATAACCCGTCCAAAAGTGTCTCTTCTTAGAAAGCAAAGAAGAAGGCATTAATTGGACAATTTTCAAGGAGAGTTAAGGAAGATTAAACCACCATCCTTCGATGGTGAAACATAGAGGGAAGATGATGTTGAGGCATGGTTTCTTAGACTCGGGAGGTATTAATTTCAATTGCATAACTAATCCTCAAACCTAGAAGTAATAAATTCCACATACCATTTAAATGGGAAAGATGTTATGTGGTGGGATCAGCTGAAGCAAGTTGAGCACATTAATGAGAGCAGGATCACTTGGAAGAAATTGAAGAAATATTTTCAGAAGGAGTAATTTTTGGAGCACTTCTATGAAAAGAAGATGCAAGATTTATTTTACCTAAGGTTAGGAAGCATGACCATGAACAATTGAAAAGAGGTTCTTGGGATAGTTGAAGTATGTAGGATTTATAAAAGATGAAAAACTGAAGATACAAAGGTTTTTAAGTGGATTTCCATCCGATTATAAAGAGAAGATCAAATATGATGAGCCTAGGAAATTGAATGAGACCATCATCAAGGATAAGTACATGTATGAGCAAGGAAACGACAAAGAATCAATGTAGAAATATTGAAAGGATAAGAAGAAGGATAAATTTGATCAGAGGGGGAAGGGGTTCAAACCTCCTTTTAGTAAAAACAACCCTAATAAAAATCAACAATATCAGTCTGTTAAGGATGAAAACAAGAAAGAGGATCCCTTGCGGAAAAGAGTAAGTCCACCAATCCAATGTTGGTGGTGCAAGGAAAATCACCTATACAAGGATTTCCCTCACAGATGATATAAAGTGAAGACCATTCACAACATCCAAAAGGCTACAACAGTGGACGACATGGGAAAGATATATGCATCCTTAGAATATCGACCAAAAAAGTACCAATCCAATATGATTGAAGTGGAAGGTAAGATAATTAATCATCCTGATGCTATTTTAATTGATTCAGGAGAAATTCATTGTTACATTGATCCTATAAACGTGTATAGATTACATTTGGAGAAAAGTAATCTAGGAAAGTCAAGTTTGGTTCAACTAGCCATTGGAACCAAAAGAAGGATCAATGAGGCTATCAGAAGTTGTCCAATAAATATTAATGGAGTAAATACAGTTGTTGATATGAATATCATCCCATTAGGGTCTTATGACATCCTAATTGGAATGGATTGGATGGACCAGCACCATGTTGTCCTATGTTTTCATAACAAGACCTTTACATGTCATGATGAAGAAGGAAAACAAAGCATTGTGGACGGAATTCCAAGACCCATTTCTATACGGGATATTTTAGCTTTATAGTTGAAGAAATGTTTTAGGAAAGGATGTCAATTGTATGAAACTCAAGTGGAGGGGCCAAAAAGGACAAAAGGGGCAAGCCTTGGAGATTCTCCAGTATTGAAAGAGTTTGAATATGTATTCCAATAAATACGAAGATTGCCACCGAAGAGGGAGATGGATTTATCTATTGATTTAGTACTAGGAGATTCCCCAGTATCAAAAACACCTTACAGAATGAGTACACCTGAATTGAAAGAATCAAAAATGCAGTAAGGGTACATATTTCCAAGTGTTTCACCTTGGGGAGAACCAATACTCTTTGTCAAAAATAAGGATGGAACATTGAGATTGTGTATAGACTTTAGACAGCTGAATAAATTCATTGTGAAGAACAAATACCCTCTACCCATAATTGATGGCCTCTTTGATCAACTAAGAGGGTAAAATATATTTTCAAAGATAGACTTGAGTTTGGATACCATCAGGTAAGAATCAAGGAAGATAACTTTAATAAGACAACCTTCGAAACCAGGTATGGACATTATGAGTTTGTAGTGGTGCCATTTGGACTGACCAATGCACCAGTTGTATTTATGTGCTTAATGAATGGAATATTCATAAATTACCTGGATAATTTTTTCATTGTATTCTTGGATGACATACTTATTTATTCTAAGTCTGAGGAAGAGCATGAACGTCACTTGAGGTTGGTGTTGCAAGTGTTGATGGAACACCAACTTTATGCCAATCTTAGTAAGTGTTCTTTTTACCAAGAACAAATCCATTATTTAGGTCATATTATTTCATAACAAGGTATAGCAGTAGACCCAAAAAATATTGAAGCCATTAGAGGATGGCCAGCACCCAAGAATGTTTCAAAAATCAAATCTTTTATGGGATTAGCCAGATATTACAAGAGGTTTATAGCAAGGTTCTCTAAGATTTCTCATCCCATAACTTCTTTACAAAATAAGGGAATTAAATTTTAATGGACAACTGAGTGTCAAGAGAACTTTAATTTGCTGAAAGAATTGCTTACTAGTGCACCTGGTTTAAAAATTCCTAACCTAAATGAGAATTTTGTGGTATGTACAAATGCATGCAAAGAAGGACTTGGTGGAGTCCTCACTCAAAATGGACATGTCATTGGTTATGAGTCCAGAAAAATCAAAGAACGTGATAGGAATTATGCCACACATGATTTGGAGCTTGCTGCAATAGTTCATGCATCGAATATCTGGAGGCATTATCTCATGGGAGAAATATTTGAATTAAGGACATACCATAGTGGTCTGAAATATATTTTTGAACATCCAACTTTGAATGCTAGGAAAAGAAGATGGCTGAAATTTTTAAGTGAGTATGACTTTGACATCAAGCATATCAAGGGAAAAGAAAATAAAGTTGTTTATGCACTTAGCAGAAGAGTACATCTCATGCATGCTACAACTATTAGTATGCATCAGTCAGATTTAAAGAGATGAATTTTAGATGTTGTTGTTACAAATTAGCATTACCTACAAGTAAAAGAAATTTTACAGTAAGAAAAATTACAACATAAAATTAAAGAGTATGAGATTAAGGAAGATGGATTACTTATTGTAACACCCTGGGTTATGAACCCCCATTTTAAATAATGTATTGTTACAATGTTGAGAGGACTGAGTGCCCAAACAATTATTAAAAGGCTAGTGTGCCCAAGAAATGTAATGTTTTGATCATTATTAATAATAAGTACATCGATGGATGCTAGACGAACAAGGACTAGAGTTATAGGGGGCTGTGATTCCACAAGAGAGGGGGCTTGAGAGGATAAATATTTATTTACTATTTTAATTACCCTTTTGTCTAAGGGAGTGGATCAGTTACATGAGCTTCTTGGGGGAGGCCAGGAGGTTCTTGATTCCCCACGAAAATACTTAAACTCGTCCCTGGTATGATTGGGGGGTTGGCTCATTCACTTCTTCACTTCTTCTTTCATTCCATTATTTCCCTCATGCATTCATTTCAATGATTTGTTCATTTTTTCGCACCTTGGGTGAAGATCTCACTCCATTCATTTTCGTCACCCATTCATCTTCTTCATCTGTGTCTTGGCTTGGGAAAGGAAAACAAACTGTCTAAGAGTAGCCATGGTATTTTTGGTTTTAGTGGTCGCTGGTGTAATCCAGCCATGACTCAAGGCCTGCATGTCTGAGATGAGTTGGCATGTGTCCATATTTTTTCACAGCTACAAGTCCTTATAGTTCTGGAATTGAGATTTTGGACCAGTTCCACTGGAGACCTGGAAGGAGAAGGACTGCCTGAGGGACTGCATGGCAGAGAAGGGTGGAGTTCCATTCTCTTGGGTGGTGTAGGATGGGTAGAAGAGAGTTGGGTACTTGGATTGTTGTGAGTGTTGGGAAATCCTATGAGAGCTTGAGTACTGCCTGGTTTGGGAAGCCAAGTAACACTCTGGAACCGTCCTTGTGGATCCATAGCCCTAGCTCGAAGGTGACACTATTGTTGATATTTTGAGCAGTAGTGTCTACGGTTAGGTGGAACTTTGTTGGTGTGCAGCCAGTTGGTGTCATATTTTATAAAAATAAGTGCTCTTTGTTATTGTATTATTTACCTGTATATGAATGTATTTTGTTGTGTATTTATTTATCGTTTAATTGAATCTTTAGAATTTGCATGCCTTCTGGTTATTATTGTGCATGTCATTAGATATTTTCTTTTATGTGTCCTTATTAATTTAAAAAGGTATCAGTAAGATAAATAATTCCAACTGTAATCTTCAGGGTAGCGTACCCCGATCTGTGGGTGGCAGGGTGTGTTACAGATTGGTATCAAAGCTTCTGGTTGAAACATCAGACCAGTATGGGCTGGGTCTGTTGGTCAGAGTCTCATGGTTGAGATTGAATTCTGACTGTGAAGCTGAAAATCTCAGAAGGAATGGCGTTGCAAAGTCTACGCAAGAGCTATAATGTCAGAGATCCTTTGTAAGGGTTCGAAGGATCATGACTGTCCCTTTTGGATTCGGGAGCGATCGCCACTGTGGGATCAAGAGAGATCTGGGATATTTGGATCAGAGGCTAGGTAAACAAGGGTCGTCTGATGAAGGAGAAGAAAAGGTTAAGTCACAACCGTCAGATCTCATTTTAAATAAATCGACGATGGGGAGGCATTGCGGGGATCGGTAAGAAAATTAAAGTTGTTGCAAGTTTTGAGCCTGCAATCACTCAGGATCATTGATCTTGCTAGATCAATATATCAACGATGGATATCGATCCCACTACAGATGAGCATCTTCTCTTTGTGGAGATCGACAAGAAAATTACAGAGTGAGCGATTTGAGTCTCTGCAATCACTCATGACCATCGATATTCAAGAAGGGGACATGTGCTAGGTGATCTCGTACTCCAGGAAGAAAAAAGAAGAATATGAGTGAGTAAAGGAATATAGAAGCCCGAAGCTCCGAAGAACCGGAGTAGATATAGACCATTGATCGAAGTGGAAGCATGGCAGGAGATCCTGCACTCTGGCGGATAACCACTTCGAAAGAAAGATGGATGCGAAAATCCAGAACTTCTGAAGTCCTGAATTCCAGAGTTGATACGAACCGCCTGATAAGGGAGACACGGTTTGGTAGATTGGTCAGTTTGAGAATTCAGAGTTTGGGAGAATTTGAGTGTGCTAGTATGGAAAACTCTCGAAGCCCAAAGTTCCAAAGCCTGAAGAGCCGAAGAAATTCACAGTCATTGATCTGTGAGAGACACGCATTGACAGATCATCAACTTCGGGTCAAAGAACTACAAGAGAAAGTGAAGGAGGAGAGTTTGAAACTCTCGAATCCCGAAGAGCCGAAGTGATTCATAATCATTGATCTGTGAGAGACATGTGTCGATAGATCGTCAACTTCAGGTAGAATCACTCCAGGAGAAAGTGAAGGCGGAGAGTTTGAAACTCCTAAAGCCCAAAGAGATGAAGTGATTCATAGATTTCGATATGTGGGAGGACACACGTCGGCAGATCATGAACTCTAGGTGGAAGCATTCTGGGAGGAAGAAAAAAAGGGAATTTGAGACTTTTTAAGGTCGAAGTCCCAAAGTGGACTAGAGCCATTGATTTGAGGTGGATGTGCGACGCATGATATAGAACTTCGGGTACAGAGTAATCTGGGGGAAAGCAGAGGCTGAAAGTGTCAAACTCCTGAAGCACAGATTCCCGAAGTGGATCTCGATCATTGATCATTAATGAGTATGAGGACCATTGATCTAGTCCTGGCTTAAGGTTACGAAGTTGCGAAGCGCTAGGAGGGTAAGCCCTCGGTCACATCCCAAGGTCACAGGCGAGGAAGGAGCTACCGCCTATCAATGTGAGATTGGAATAAGGTGCTAAGGAAGAAGGACCCACGGACAGTCATCGATCTGTGAACATAAAATAGATAGTGGGGGACCATTGCGGGGAGAGGAGGAAAAATTAGTAGACGTGCTAGTTAGCAACCCGCTATTTTCCAGCATCGTTGATCTCATCAAGACAAGGGATCAACGACCGTGATTTAAAGGAGCTTTGGCTGAGAAATTTTCAGATTACGGGGAAAGAGCTCTCTGATAAAGAGAGAGCACATTGTCAGCCCGCAATTAATGTTGAACGTCAATCTCAACCCTCAATAGATTTTCAACCACACATTCTCCGCTATAGTAATTTTCTAACACAGAAAGCGCCAGGAAGGATTTGGCCGTGGTTTCTAGCTGTGGTCACCTGGGGAAGTGGTTTGAAGGGAGTTCCTATGCAGAATTAAATTTTGTATTGACTAAGGGATAACATGGAAGTGTTATATAGTGCATATTGATACATATATGTTCTTCAAAGGAGTTGTAGCATTGTTGACAAAAAAAAATTTATCATAAGCATAATTCTAACAAAATGGTCACTTGCACATTTTGCATAATTAACAGATTAAACATATCAGCTCAGAATAAAGATTCGAGATATGGGAGAAGGTGAGGAAGCCTCCAACCATGAAATAGAGGTCAAAGGCCAGAATACCAGAGTTGGTAATGCAGAGATAGAGTCCAATGGATGCAAGGGAAGAGGAGAGCAGGAAACATTAATAGAAACTATAAGAATGCTAAAAATAGAAGTGCAGAGATACAAAGCAGAAAATCAGTTGCAGAGGCAAACGAAGAGGGGATCAAACTCAAAAAAAGAGGAAGAAGGCAGGTTTTTTGAAAGAAGAGAGGATCATGGAATATTTGGTTATTTGATAAGTTCCAGAAGAACTCATAGACACCACTCACCTCCTTACTCAAAAAGAATTTTTTATGCATCGAAAGATTCCATAAGCAGTCCATAGGTGTCTCTTGTTAGGCACTAGAGAAGGAGACAGGAAGTGGATAGTTTGCAAGGAGAGTTGAGGAAGCTTAAGCCACCCTCCTTTGATGGTGAAAAATAAAGGGAAGATGATGTCAAAGCATGGTTTCTTGGAATGAGGAGGTATTTCCAATTGCATAACTATTCATCAAACCTGGAAGCCAGGATTGCCACCTACCATTTACACAGGAAAGCTGCAATGTGGTGGGATCAACTAAAGCAAGTTTAACATATTAAAGAGAGTAGGATCACTTGGAAGTGGTTCAAGAAGTAATTCTATAAGGAGTACCTCTAAAAGCATTTCTATGACAATAAAATGCAGGAGTTCTTTGAATTGAAGTTGAGAAGCATGACTATGGTAGAATATGAGAAGAATTTCTTGGGATCGTTAAAGTATGTCATGTTCATTGATGATGAGAAGGTGAAAATACAAATATTTCTAAGTGGAGTCCCAAACTTTTATAAAGGAAAGATTAGGTATGATGATCCCAAGACCTTGATTGAGGCCATCAAGTAGGCTAAATACCTATATGAGCAAGGCCATGGAAGAGAATCCTTGCAGAAATCTTGGAAGGATAAAAAGAAGGAGAAGTCCAATCAGAGGAGGAAAGGATTCAAACCTCCCTTCAATAGGAATGAGCCTAATAGAAATCATCAAGATAAGTATGCTAAGGGTGAATCCAAGAAAGAAGACTCCTCGGGAAAAAGGGGAATACCATCAATCCAATGTTGGGGATGCAAGGAAGATCACATGTACAAGGATTCCCCACACAAAAAAGACAGAGTGAAGACTATGCACAACGTCCAAGAGGCTGCAACAGTCGAAGATATGGGAAGAATATATGCATCTTTAGATGATCGACAAGAAGAGTATCAATCCAATATGATCGAGGTGGAAGGTAAGATCATAAATCATCATGTTTATATTTTAATTGATTTGGGAGAAATTCATTTTTACATTGATCCTAAAATAGTTGATAGATTACATTTGGAGAAAAGTAATCTTGGAAAATCAAGTTTGGTTCAGTTAGCCACTGGAACCAAAAGGAGAATCCATGATATGGTCAGAGGAGGTTCCATAAGTCTTATTGGTGTGAATACTAGTGCTTATCTAAATATCATACCATTGGAGTCTTATGATATTCCAATTGGAATGGAATGGTTGGGCAAGCATCATGTTGTCCTATATTGTCATAGCAAGACATTTACCTCTCTTAATGAAGATGGAAAATATAACACTTTTAAAGGAGTTCCAAAACCCATCTCTATAAGGGAGATTGCAGCCTTACAATTGAAGAGATGTTTTAGAAAAGGATTTCAATTGTATGCATCTCATGTGGAAGAGCCAGAAAATACAAAGAGGCCAAGCCTTGAAGCTTTTTCGGTACTACAGGAATTTGAAGATGTATTCCAAGAAATACCAGGGCTTCCACCAAGAAGATATATAGACTTCTCAATTGATGTAGTGCATGGAGCTAGCCCGATGTCAAAAACAACTTATAGAATGCGAACACCATAGTTAAAAGAATTACAAATGCAGTTGGAGGAATTGTTGAAGAAAGGGTACATACATCGAAGTGTTTCACCTTGGGGAGCACCAGTACTTTTTGTCAAAAATAAGGATGGAACCTTGAGGCTGTGTATTGACTTTAGACAATTGAATAAGTATACTATAACAAACAAGTATCCTCTACCCAAAATTGATGACCTCTTTGATCAACTAAGAGGAGCAAAGATATTCTCGAAGATTGACCCAAGGTTAGGATACCATCAGATAAGGATCAAGGAAGAATACATTCATAATATAAACTTTAGAATCAGGTATGGGCATTGTGAATTTGTAGTGGTGCCATTTGGACTGACCAATGCACCAGTTGTCTTTATGTGCTTAATGAATGGCATATTCAAAAATTATTTGGATAAGTTTGTCATAGTGTTCTTAGATGACATACTTATCTATTCTAAGTCTGAAGAGGAGAATGAACATCAATTAAGACTGCTATTTCAAGTGATGAGAGAAAATCAGTTGTATGCCAAGTCGAGTAAGTGTTCTTTTTATCAAAAGAAGATCCATTACTTGGGACACATTATTTCAAAACAGGGCATAGCAGCAGATCCATAGAAGATTGAAGCTATTAGAGGATGGCCAACACCCATAAATGTGTCAGAAGTCATATCTTTTATGGGATTAGTTGGTTACTACATAAGGTTCATAGTAGCGTTCTCTAAGATTGCACATCCCATCACTTCTTTTCAAAATAAGGGAACTAAATTTGAATGGACACCTAAGTGTGAAAAGAATTTCAATTTGTTGAAGGAATTAATTACTAGTGCACCTGTGTTAAAGATTGTTGACCCAAATGAAAGTTTTGTGGTATGTACAGATGCATGTAAGGAAGGACTTGGGGGAGTCCTCATGAAAAATGGACATGTTATTTGTTATGAGTATGGAAATATTAAGGAACATGAGATGAACTATGCCACACTTGACTAGGAGCTTCCTGCCATTGTCCACACCTTGAATATGTGGACGCATTACCTCATGGGGAAGAGATTTGAATTAAAAACATACCACATTGGCCTGAATTATCTTTTTAAACAGCCAACCTCGAATTCCAGGAAAACAAGATGGATGGAATTTTTAAGTGAATACGACCTCAATATCGAGCATATCAAAGGAAAAGAAAATAAATTTGTCGATTCACTTAGTATAAGAGTGCATCTAATGCATGCTACTGTTGTCAGTATGCATCAGTCAGACTTGAAGAGCAAAATTTTAGATGATCTCGTTACATATCAGCATTACCTACAGGTAAAGGAAAGCTTACAACGAGGAGATGTACAACAAAAAATAAAGGAGTATGAGATAAAGGAAGATGGATTACTCATGCATAAGAATAGAATCTATGTTCCTAGTTCCATAGAACTAAGGAATTTGATATTGAAGGAAATGCATGATGTTCCTTATGTTGGATATCCCGGTTACCAGAAAATGATTACAGCAGTAAGAATCCAATTCTTTTGGCCAGGAATGAAAAAGGATGTTTTTTATTACATTGCTCGATGTATGGAATGTCAGAAGGTGAAGGTTGAGCATAGGCACATAGCAGGTTTGCTGCAGCCATTACCAATCCCAGAGAAGAAATGGGAGGTGATAATCATTGATTTCATAACTAAATTACCAAGGACAACAAGGCAACATGATTCAATAATGGTGGTGGTTGAAAAATTAACAAAGTCTACTCATTTTGTTCTTGTAAAAACAACACATACAACAACTAATATTGCAGAAATTTACATGAGGGAGATTGCTAGGTTGCATGGTATACCTAGGACAATTGTCTCGGAAAGAGATACAAAGTTTAAGTCTAATTTCTGAAGGGGATTATTTAAAGGATTTGTTACAAATCTAAACTTTAGCACAACATACCATCCATAATCAGATGGACAAACAGAGAGGGTCAACCAAGTAATTGAAGATATGTTGAGAATGTATGTGATGGATAAGCCATCTAAGTGGGAATATTACTTACACTTGGTTGAGTTTGCATATAATAATGGGTATCAAGCTTCATTGAGAATGATCCCATTTGAATCCTTGTATGGTAGGAAATGAAATACTCCAGTGAGTTGGGATAACCCAGCAGATAGAGTGGTACTTGGGTCGGAGTTGCTCAAGGATATGGAAGACCAGATGGTTAAAATCAAGCAGAATTTGAAGGAAGCTCGGGATAGACAGAAAGTTTATGCAGATAACAATAGGACATCTAGAGAATTTAAATTAGGGGATCATGTACTTTTGAAAGTGAAGCCCTAGAAAATCTCCTTGAAATTGGGTAGTTGTACAAAGTTGGCATCCAGATTCTATGGTCCATTTGAAATATTAGACAGAATAGGGCCAGTTGCATACATGCTTGCATTGTCTTCTTCCATGAATGTGCATAATGTATTTCATGTCTCTTTACTAAAGAAATATGTACATGATCCAAACCATGTTATTGATTGGCATCTGATTCAGGTAGAGACAGAGGGAAACTTTCAGGTTCAGCCAGTGTGGGTATTGGACAGAAAGGTCAAAATGCTCCGGAATCGACTTATAGAGCTAGTAAAAGTTCAGTGGACCTGCCACAATCCCGAAGATGCTACCTGGGAGCATGAAGATTCCATGTGGGCAGAGTACCCGCATGTTTTTGAATGAATTTTGAGATTTAATCTCTATTTTTTATGTGCACTGAGGACAGTGCCAAATAAGGGGGAGGGGATGTAATACCCCGGGTTTTGAACCCCCATTTTAAATAATGTATTGTTACAATGATAAGAGTCTAGAGTTCCCAAACAATTATTAAAATTCTAGTGTGCCCAAGAAATGTAATTTTTTTATCATTATTAATAATAAATACATCGTTGGCTGCTAGACGGACAAGGACTAGAGTTATAAGGGGCTATGATTCCACAAGAGAGGGGAATTGAGGGGACAAATGTTTATTTCCTATTTTAATTACCCTTTTGTCTAAGGGGGTGGATCAGTTACATGAGCTTCTTGGGGGAGGCCAGGAGGTCCTTGATTCCCCATGAAAATACTTAAAACCATCCCTGGTATGATTGGTGGGTTGGCTCGTTCACTCCTTCACTTCTTCTTTCATTCCATTCTTTTCCTCACGCATTCATTTCACTTATTTGTTCATTGTTTCGCACCTTGGGTGGAGATATCACTCCATTCATATTCATCACTTGTTCATCTTCCTTATCTGTGTCTTGGCTTGGGAAAGGAAAACTAATCGTCAAAGAGTATCCATGGTATTGTTGGTTGTAGTGGTTGCTGGTGTAATCCAGCCATGACTCGAGGCCTACATGTCTGATATGTGTTGGCCTATGTCTAGCTTTGTTCACATATGTTAGTCCTTAGAGTTCCATAATTGAGATTCTAGAATAGTTGTCCTTGAGCCCTGGAAGGAGAAGGACTGCTTGAGGGACTACATGGCAGAGAAAGGTGGAGGTCAATTCTATTGGGTGGTGCAGGCTGGGTAGAAGAGAGTTGGGTACTTGGACTGTTGTGAGTGTTGGGAAAGCCTGTGAGAGCTTGAGTGTTGACTGGTTTGGGAAGCCAAGTAACACTCTGGAACCATCCTTGTGGATTCATAGCCCTGTCTTGGGGATGACATTATTGTTGAGATTTGGAGTAGTAGTGTCTACGATTGGGTGAAACATCCTTGGTTTGCAACCATTTGGTGAACCAGTCATCTTTTATAAAGATAAGTGCTCTTTGTTATGGTATTATTTACCTGTATATGAATGTATTCTGATGTGTATTTATTTATCGTTTAATTGAATATTTAGAATATGCATGCTCGTTGGTTATTGATGTACATGTCGTTAGATATTTTATTTTATGCATCCTTATTAATTTAAAAATGTATCGGTAAGAGAAAGAAATCCAAGGGTGGGCTTGAGGGTAGCGTACCCCGGCCTGTGGGTGGTGGGGTGTGTTACACTTATGAATAAGAATAAATTTTATGTTCCTACTTCTGGAGAACTTAGGAATTTGGTATTAAAAGAAATGAATAATATTCCATATGCCAAACATCTCAGTTACCAAAAACAAATTGCAGCAGTAAGAATCCAATTCTTTTGGCCAGGAATGAAGAAGGATGTTGTTTATTACATTTCCAGATGTATGGAATTTCAGATAGTAAAATTTGAGCATAGACACCTAGCAGGTTTTCTTCAACCGTTTCCAATTCCAGAGAAGAAATGGGAAGTGGTAACCATTGATTTTATAACTAATTTTCCCATGACAACAAGGAAACATGATTCCATAATGGTAGTTGTGAATAAATTGACAAAGGTTGCTCATTTTGTTCCTGTGAAAATGACTCATACAACAACTAATATTGCAAAAATATACATGAGAGAAATTACTAGGTTGCATGGGATACCTAAGGAAATTGTTTCAGAAAGAGATACAAAGTTTAATTCAAATTTATGGAGGGGTTTATTTAAAGGATTTGGTACAAATATGATTTTTATCACAATACCACAGTCAGATGGGAAGACAGAGAGAGTCAACCAAGTGATTGATGACATGTTGAGAATGTATGTGATGGATAAACAATCTAAGAGGGGAGACTACTTGCATTTGGTTGAGTTTGCCTATAATAATGGGTATCAATATTCATTGAAGATGATCCCATTTGAGGCTTTGTATGGTAGAAAATGCAATACTCTAGAGATTTGGGACAACCCAGCAGACAGAGTAGTACTTGGGCCAGGATTTCTCAAGGACATGGAATACCAGATGGTTAGAATTGAGCAGAATATAAAGGCAATTCAAGATAGAAAAAAAAGTTATGCATATAAGAACAGGACATCTAGTGAATTTAAAGTGGGGGAGCATGTTCTTTTAAAAGTTAATACCAAGAAGAGCTCATTGAATTTGGGTAGTTGTACAAATCTAGTAGCCAGATTATGTGGTCCATTTGAGAACTTGGAAAAAATAGGGCCAGTTGCATACATGCTTGCATTTCCTACTTCCATTAATGTGCATAATGTATTTCATGTCTGATCACTGAAAAAGTATATATGTGATCCTAACAATGTTGTTGATTGGAATTTGATTAAGGTAGATCCATAATGAGACTTTCAAGTCCATCCAGTGCATATATTGGACACAAAAGTAAAAAATCCTATTGAATCGGGTTATAGAGATAGTAAAAGTTCAGTGGACCTACTACAGTCCTGAATATAATACTTGGGATCATGAAGATTCCTTGTAGGCGGAGTACCTACGAATTTTTGAATAAATTTTTAAATTTTGATTTTTTTTTGTATATGCACGAAGGACAGTGCCAAAATAAGGGGGAGGGAAATATAATACCCTGGTTTTGAGTCCCCATATGGAATAATTTATTTATTTTATTTGATGAAAGGTCGAAGTGACCAAACAATTAAACAGGCTAGCTTGCCTAGGAAATGTAATGCTATGATCATTATTAATAATAAAATACATCGTTGGTTGCAATACAAACAAGGACAAGAGTTATAGGGGGATATGATTCCACGAGAGAGGGGGATTCAGGGGAGAATTAATTTTACCATATTTTATTTACCCATAATTGTTTAATGGAGAGAAGTTGTTACATGTGCTTCTTGGGGAAAGGCCACGGGGTTCTTGATTTTCAAGTAAATATATAAATCCATCGTGTGGGTTGTTTAGTAGTTCTTATTCTTCACTCACTCTGTTCATTCATTATTCATTGTTCACACTCTCCATTATATTCACTTTTTCACTTATTCATTCTTGTTCTTGGAATGAGATCATAGGGGAAAATCATGGAGGAAGAAGCCATTATTTGTTGGATGTAGTAGTGACTGGTGTATTCCAGTTAGGAATTAATGTTTTCATGCCTGAGATGCACTGGCATGTACTAAATTTTATTCACAGGTGACAGTCCTAAGAGTCCCAACATGGAGATTCTTGACCAGATGCATTGGATCCCTGGAAGGAGGTGGAGAACCTAAGGGACTGTGAAGAAGAGAAGGGGGTCAATTTTCTTGGGTTGTGTAGGTTGGAGAGAAGAGAGCTTGTGTACTTTGGATTGTTGTGCATTGAGGAACTTGTGAGAGCTTGAGTGTTGATTGGTTTGGGGAAGCTGAGTGACACCCTGGAACCTCCCTTATGGATTTATACCCCTGGCTCAGAGGTGACATGTCTATTGAGACTTGGAACAACATTGTCTATGGTTGGGTGGAACATCCTTGGTCTGCAGCCAGTTGGTGAACCATTTGGATTAAGATAAGTGCTCTCTATCATGTGTTTCTATATTGTATATTTATTTCCATTGTGTTATGAATTATTGTCTCTGAGATTCGTATGTTATAACATGCATGCTTGTTGATTATTATTTTTCATGGAATGTTTATACATTATGTTATGTTGTATCATGAATCTTGATTGCTACATGTGTTTTTATCATGTTTCTTACATTCTTCTTTAATAATTAAATGGTATCTGAATTCAAAATCAGTTTCGAATAGAGTTTTTGAGATAGCGTGACCAACCCGAAGGTGGATGGGTATGTTACAAGGTCACCCTCAGAACAAATCCTTGGGTGGATCGACTTATCATACTGATATTTGACACATTTTTGTGCATCTCATTCGCGGTGGAAGCATCACAATGTAGCTCATCTAGCTACTCTAAGAAGAAAAGATGCACTTATAAATATGTTGTCTCGGGTAGAAGCTCTACAATTATTTTTAATAAGGGGATTTTTCATTCAACAGACATGACTTCCTCTACTTTTTGAACAAGATGGAAACGCGAAAAACCCGTGGCATATTTAACCAAGGTTCAGTAAGCCCATAAAACTAGATAAATCATGAAATTCCAATTAGATTTACTCTTATTAATAGTGCATTGGAGGATGATTTTGAGAGACTTGTTTACGGCCTCTACTTGACCATTCACTTGTGGATAATAAGGAGATGAATGCTCCTACTTAAATCCCAATTTTGATGCTAATTCAAACATCATTCAATTCTGAAAGTGAATGCCATGGTCAGTAAAAATCTCTCTTGGAATTTTGAACATGGTGATAACCTTATTTAATATAAATAAGGTTGAAATCTCATCATCATTCAAAAAAGTGGGCATGGCCTCCGCCCATAGTCGAAAACAACGATGATGTAACGATTCCCCGTAGTTGATGGAGCATGGCATGTAGTAAAATCAACACCCCACTTTGTGAATGGACCGAAAATGATGACATGGAAAAGTGGAGAGGGGTGCACACACATTTTTCGAGAAAATATCTGACAAGGAAGGAACTTCTTGACTGCCTCAACATAATATTTAAATATTGTCGACCAAAAGTACCCAGCGAACAAGATTTTTTGGGTTGTTTTCAACTCTGATAAGTGACCACCACATGCTCCGTTGTGATAGTCATTGAGCATGGATTATGCTTCTTCATGAGTTAAACAATGATGGACAATCGAATCAACCCCATGATGGTACAAAGTTTTTTCGATGATGAGGTAATCCTCCATCTGATGGTGAATGTGACGTCGATCATCCTGTGAATAGTTTGGAGAAAACTTGAGAGTTTGGAGATATATAAGGATATCCACATACCAAGGATTGCTAGATGAAATAAGGAACAAATGTTCATCAAGAAATGAATCTATAACCATGGGTTCCTCATTCTCCCTATGAAACTTCAAACATTAAATCACGAAGATGGGTACCACGTTTTTGAGAATCGGTTCTCTAAAATTCCCAGCGACATTTTTTCGACCGAAAAAATGTTGCTATGAATTTTTTCGGCCAAAACATTTTTTGGCTGAAAATTTGCATGTCAAATTAAACGGTGCCCTCGAAATTTGTGTACAATATTTTTTGGATGAATTTTTTTCCTACGGTAAGCATATTTCGGCTGAAAGAATTTTCGGCCGAAACATTTATTTTTAACGAATTCCATTAAAAACTAGGTTTCAGCCAAAATAATATTTCGAACGAAAACGTGAAAATGGGACTATTTGCAAGAAATTGCAAATTCTCTCCATCTTACTTGATCTTTTGAGGTAGCGAACTCTTACAAATACTCAAAATTTAGTTTTGAAATTGATACCAACATTTTCAAAATTGAATCTACTTTCATTGGATATAATGTGTTTTCATTTTCATTGTTTTTATCTAATTTTATTTAATTTTATAAGAAAATCATTGCATAATATTTTTAGGTGCAATTATGATTCAGTGAAATGAAAAATCCATATTTCTTAAAATATACAGTGGAAAATTATGGAAAATTTATATTCATAATCCTTAAATTGTTCTCTTAAAAGGGTATTTTTAGATTTTACTTTTAAGTAAAAATTAAGATAGATACATGGTGGGGGAAAACATGTATTTAAAATTTGTAACTTTTTTAGATTGTTCAACTTCAAAACATTCTAGAAATTATAATATTCATCTGTTACATTCAAAACTATAGTCATCACAAAATAGAGTCTCTGTAGATTGTTGTGGTATATTTCATTTGTCAAAAACAAAATTTTAGCAATGGATACATTGTTGGGGGGGAAAATAACTCATTATCTTTCCCTTCATTTTTAAGGAACATACTGTCAAACAATTGCCAAATTGACATATCAAATCTCAATAAAAAAAAATTGAAAAATAGTCAGTAGAAAGCTAACAAAATTCTTCACAAGTTTTGCTTTTACTGTAAAGTAAAATTCTAATTAAAAAAAATACTTTTGTTTACCGGAAGGTGAAGAACATGTTAAAATAAAATAAAAAATTCTCATAAAACAAGCAAAAGTGTTATCGATACGTTTTTGGACTTAGCAGAGATGAAGTCCAAATCAAATTCCTATAGAATAAAAATCCATTTATTATACTTCCCCCCTATGATACATTGTTTCAGGACGTATTGAAATGGATTGAAATTGAAAACTACAGTGGTTTCCATAATAAAATGTAATTTCATAGTATCTTAATAACATGAACGACTTCCAAGGCTAATTTCTCAACATGCAAATAATTGAGTTCAGGTCCAATCAAATCACGACTGAGATAATAAATGGCATGCTCTTGCGATCTATCGTCCTTTTAAACCAAAACCATACCAATTGTGGCTTTTTCTATCGTGATATACAACAATAAGTCCATGTTATAGTTTGGGGGACTAAGAAGAGTGGTAGACATAAGTGATTTCTTGAGTGCTTTGAAGGATTTCTGGGTGAACTCATCCCAAATGAAGGGATCCCCTTTCTTTAACAAGCACATAGTTCACAATAAAACATCGAAGGAAATTGGCCTTTCCTTGGAGACTCTAAAAATGACGAATGTTTCACTAGGGTGGAAACTAAACTATTGCCTACACCTTTAATGGATCAATGATGATCCCTTTGTTGGATACAATGAAACCCAATAGATGCCATGATACAACAAAGAATATGCATTTTTTCAGGTTCGACTAAATATGATAATGATAACGTCTTTCAAAAATAATTCTAAGGTGGGATGGATGATCTACCCTCTTCCGAGAGAGATTAGTGATATCATCCAGATAAGCCTCAACAATATGCATCAAATTGAGGAAGCAAAAATGACATGTCTCGTTGAAATGTGGCTACAACATTTTTAAGACAAGAAGGAATTTTACGATATGTGAAAGTCCCCCAAGGACATAAAAATTTTGTTTTGTTTTAGTCCTCGGATTTGATCTAAATTTGACTATATTTAGAAAAACCATCCACAAAGGACAAAATTTCACTTCCCGTACACTTATCAATATCTGGTCGATAAAGGGTGTGGGAAAGTTGTCTTTCGAACATGCTTTATTCATATTTCAGAAATACATACAGACATGTATGGTTCGTTTCTTTTTTTCCACAAGAACAAGATTCGACACCCATTCGGTGAGAGGGACTGGGTAAATAAAACCCACCTTAAGAAGATTTTCAACCTCAACCTTAATATATGTCACCTTCCTCAAATTAACAAGTCGTAACTTATGTCAAACAATTTTAGCATTCTCGTAAGTGAAAATCTCATTTTCAACAATTCAAGCGTCTATTCCTAACATTTATTTGTATGATTAGGTGAATACATCATGGAAATATTAAAACAAAGAAGTATACGCATGGACCTCTTCAGGAGAACAATCCACACCTATAAAAACATTATCCACAATGTCGAGGGCTTTAGAAATGTTGATTGGAATAGTCTTTGATATGTTATCCATGTTCCCTTCAACATAAAAAACATGCTTTGCTAAGGGATTTAGATACTGGTGAACTTTTCTACTCTGGCTAACCAGAATTCTTTGCTTTCCACATGACTGATCTCAGGGAGGAAATATGATCGATGATGCATATCCTCCTAGGCCTTTCGAAGCACCTTTGTCGACGAAGGTCCTCCCGATAACATTTTTTTCATACATAATGTTAATTTGGAAGGATACATGATAAAGAAGGATATGTTCCACTTCAATAGGGTCAAACTTCATAATGAGTTTTCTCAAAGAGTCACCAGCCCCGATCATGGACAACAATGTGTCTCATTTCAAAGGGAAACTTTGAAGCACTTCTAAGGAACACATTGCACAAGGTGTTTGAGCTAAGTCATCAACAATAGATTAGTTGGCAGCAGCTCGAGCATTAGTATTGTGCGACACTCTTTTGTACACACATTTGGTATGCATTGCATTGTTTCCTTCTCAAGTTTCTCTATATGGAGAGACCCTTGCGGATCTAAATTTTCTTTTCCTTTTGACATCGACTCAAGATTACTATAATCACAAGACGTGGTTGACAAATAAACATTCTCTTCTTTCGTATGCTTGACCATGTTAACGAACCAGTAAAATCAATCTGGAAAAGGTGCACTTGAGGTTCCCCTTTTGATGCATCCCCCCTACTCTCCCGTAGGGCTATGCGACCTCCCAGTCTAGGATCTTTGATTCTTGAGTCTAATGACTCTCTGAAACCATAATGGTCTCATTTTGTGATGTAACATAGACCCCCTCAGCTCCTTGATATAGGTATGACAACAACCCATAACCTTCCCCTTTCCCTCTTTGTGAAAACTCAGAATGTCAGCATTAGCTCCCTTTCAAATAATCCCTCACTTGATATGACCCGAGGCTATGACCATGTGATTGTGGGTGCGGTCATAAGCGGTTTGGAGTTAAACCACTTTTGGGATCGCAATGCTCCTACGACCTCCACGCATCCTCTTGGAGAAACCATGGTTCACATTGCAACCCACCTTCGATTCCTTAACCTCCTCACAACTTTTGTCCCCGCAATGACACGGGATAGTCGATCTCATGATATTGACGATAGCGTCCAAATCAATGCTTCAAATCTGCACCCTTTTTATCTATGGACCAGATCTTCTTCCTCCGATTCAACGATTGAGGTTCACTTCACAATTCCAAACTCTGGGAGTTCTCAAACTAAGCTTCGTTCTGTACTTTACTTCTCTGAAATTGGCGATCTACGGACACATGTCTTGTAAATCAATGGCCCGGTCTTAACCTGGATATTTGACCTTTAAACCTAGATCAACGGACCAACAGCCCCTTCTAGATTGATGATCGAGATTTCCTCTAGGGCTCCAGACTTATGATATTTCAAATATCAATCATGTTTTCCCCAATGACTTTTACCCAGAATCTAATGTCCACTGACGCGTGTCCTCCCGATCCAACAATCGAGGATTACTTCAGGAGTTTATTCGTAGTTAACATATTGGCACCGCGTCTCTCTTTTGAATCCAACGGTCCAGATCTTATTCCGGCACTTCAAGTCTCCGCACTCCAACGATTTCAATTCTCAAACTAAAAATCCACTTTGGCTTTTCCCCAGAGTACATGATTTTTTGACAAGTGTCTCCTCCTAGATCAACAATTCATGACGCTTCGACTCTCTGTGCTTCACGTGTTTCAAGTCTCAACTTCTGCATTCCTTGAGATCTTCTAAGCTGCTGAAACATAACCTCCTAGATTCAACAGCCCTGATATGATCCAGCTCTCTGGCTCTTCGCACTCCAGGAGTTTCAAGTCTCAAAATTGACTCTTTATGCACTCGCAATATCTGACGACTCACGCTTGATCAATCGAACAACTGAGATTCCACCTCGGCATTCCGAGACTCCAGACTTCAGGAATCTCAAGTTTCAAATCTCTCTCCCTCCTGAGCTTATAGAAATCAATGAATGTGATTCCTCCTAGAGATCCAATGCTTCGTCTTCGCCTCCAGTGATTTGATGACTCAGATCTATCCCACTAATCGGATGGTCGAGATTTTATTCTAGGGTTCCAGACTTCGTGAATCTCAAGTCTCAACTCCGATAGCTTCTCTCTCCTCTGTACGCGATGTGCTAAGGCTCGTGCACTTCCTTCTGATTGATCCAGGTGGATATCGGTGGCCACCCACCCTTTTCGACTGGCTCAAAACAATTTTCTGGCAATTCTGGCAATTTACTATTTTTAGCAGTTTTTTTGGGTCCTGGACTTCCAGGGCCATTTTGAGGCCCTAAACGATGTTTTTTTGGGTATGATGCTATTTTGTCTCGATCGTTGTATTTCTCGGATAGATCTTTCCAACGAGCTATCAAGCGCCCCAAACGGAGATCATATGCAAAAGTTACGACCCCAGGAAGTTGATGTACTAACTTACCCAAACGGGGCCCACATGACTTTTGGCGCTTCATCTCCTAGGGTTAGG
>SNQJ01S0099960.1:7348-38286 GCA_010110895.2 Picea sitchensis | reverse complement strand
GAACTCAGGCCACTGACCCCTCTGAAAGCAACAGATAGGTTTACATCATTAACGGTCATAGGGATGATGAAAATAATGTGTAACAACTGGTAAAGCCTGATGCTAGTGGTAGACTCACTTCATTTTTCTTACTAAGTCTTCCTTCTATCCACACTAATCCTCAAAACACTGATCTAAGTTAAATAAGATATCTTTTGTTGATGCATTTCATCTAGAATTTCCCGTGTTTTGACATTGCTGAACTGAGATTTATCCATTTGACACCACATTTTAAGACTTATCTCATAAACCTATTGATGGGTACTGAGCTTTCACTTTAGCAGTCAAAGTGTAACTTTCAATGCTAACACACTCTAAGAACTAGGTCTGTGATCCTCTATCATGGCTCCAATTGATCTAATCCCATGCAAACTTCTCACAACCAACTTATCTCTTGGGAAATGGGAAAGGGTTGTATTGGGAGAAAGGGCTTGAGGGGAATGTTGAGTCCAAAACTAAGAAAAGGATGTAAAGATTGGGCTAGAAAGGGGTAGGTATTTTGGTAAAGTTTTCTTATTTTGTTGCTTGGTATTGAAATGAGACCCCAAGACCTCTTTTTATATGAAAAAAATATGGTTATTCGGTTTGGGGATGGGCTACAATGGGTAAAATGGTTGGGAAACCTTCAATATCTTGTAAACTCCGCCAAATTCCTTGCAATTTTATATTTTTTGCAATTTTTGAAGGTAAACGTGGGTTTTTTAGTATGCAGATCGTGTATGTACACGATATTTGTAGTATGCAACATGCATGTGTACACGAGCTATAGTGCAATAGGGAGTGTGCATCTTCCAAAAAATAGTTTTTTAAGAGGAAGCCTTGACAATAATTTGGAAAAATATGTAAGTGGAAAGGACAATGCCATGTATGCATATGTAGGGAATTTTTGGACTATAACAACTAGAGAGGATGAGGTGAATCTATGTTTCCAAATATGTTTCACATAGGTTGCATATATTAGGTCCCACATAGTTTTTTTTTTGTAGTAGATCCCAAGTTAAGGCTCTATTGTTTAAAAGAAACCACATAAATATTTTCACTTTTTCTTGGCATTTGTTTTTCCAAAGAGATTTCCACCACTAGAGCAGTGGATGGTTGATTCCTTCCTTGGCCATTTTATTATATCCAAGTTTGGGTTTGTATCCCCTCGAGGGGTTTATAGACTAGAGTTCATCCTCTTATTCATTGATGAAATCTAATGTAGAGGTAACTAGGCTACAACGCACACATAATTTCAACACAAACCCTACTACAGAATGTACATCGAAAAAAAAAAACACAAATACTTTTTCCAAATAATGAGGAATCCAATGGAAACTAAAACTATCGAAAACCCATGAATTTCAATACCATTCATTTATTAATTCAATGTAGAGAACAAATTTCTATATTACATTGAGCATGAGCTAAAAACATATCCATGAATTGTTTCTTGCATGGCTGAAAACCACTACAAAATCATCCAGAGGGTAATGGTCTATGTGTATGGGCTGCGATTCTATTTCGCCTTCCTGTGTGCTCACCCAATCTGGAATATTTCTCTCTATTCCACCTTATACAATTTCCTTGCTTCGTGTTTCACCAACCCCTTCAAAATCACACTCCATTTCTTTTTAAAACTCCTCCTTGACTCTAAAACGATTTGACTTCCCTCCAAGAACGTGATGTTACTCAAACCATCTCTTTGTCTTCCAGATTTCTTCAACTTCATTTTGGCCTCGGGTCACATTTTGTCCTTTAGCCATGAGTTCTTTGGCTTTGTCTAACGGTATCTGTGAATCATCATGAATGCATACCAACGTGGAAAAATTAAATGCGTACAACCATAGTATTGCAAATAAAGAAATATTGTGACACTTGTAAAATTTCATTATGTGCAAATGTTTCAACACGAGTTTTAGCATGGGTTTCAGCACGTGTTTCATCATGAAACTTGTAAAATTTCTCTATACATGATAGCTTCAACACGATTTTCATCACAAGTTTCAACACGTGTTTTAGCATGAGTTTCAACACGTGTTTCAACACGAGTTTCAACATGAGTTTCAACATGAGTTTCAACATGGGTTTCAACACACATTTCAGCATGAGTTTCAACATATCAAGAGTAGTTACAGGAGTAATCACAGTTCGAATTTACAACAAACTGACTAAATAAAATGGACCACTAACACAGTCCTTATTCGACTTATTTCCTATTTGTAGAATGAAAATATTTTTGGGTGATGCAGATTTCCTGAGCCCAAGGATGCTCTTGCATCAGACACCCCTGGTAAGAAAAACATGAGCTGCAGCTCATTTGCAGATCACTACTGAAGTGAAGAGTTCTGCACACGTGCTAATTGATCTCCATTCACCCACGATGCATCTTTTTCTCCTCGATTCTTCCACTTGATCAAATATTCCATGTACTCCTTCCGGCAAGTCTTCTTACCAATTCTGGTAGCAAGAATTTCTTCAATATTCTACTCAGAATTAATAGATATATGTTTTCCCATTTGATGAGGGTATATTCATATGCTCTTCTATCCCCTTCATGAAACTCATAAAGGTCAGCAACATTGAGTGTAGCAGATATTTCAAATTTCTCTGGAAGTTCCAACTGATAAACATTATCATAGATCTTTTTCAGAATTTTACATGGACTTATGTTGGGAACATGCCCACTTTGGAGAAAAGGAACGAGTTGGAGGAAAGACATCTAGCATAAAGGCATGTGAGGTGCCCATGCAAGAATGTGGGAAAGAAAGACATCTGGAATGAAAAGAAGTGGATGAAAGGAAAATGCGCATGCAGAGGAGAAAAGCACGCAAGGCCATCATGCAAGAAGACCTAACTAGGTTAGGGTTTTGGTTAGAGAATCTAACAGTTGATGAGATAAAAATAGATATAAATAAACACCTAGGAGGTCTAGGGGGGGCATATGATTATGTGTTACTCATGTGAGATAGAGTAACAGATCTGTAACACGACTATAATCTGATATCTTTTTGTAATTTGTTGAGCTATGGGAGAGAAAAGTAACTAGACCTTGAGGGTTAGATCGCAGGCTGATGAGCCTGGTGCGATCTAGTTAGCCTCGTAAAGTTAGAGGAGTTTGTTTTGTGAATATATGAATGGATTTGTAGTGTGAGTGGCACCATATATGACAGAACCATAATAAAAGAGCTTAAGAGACAAATATTTGTAGACGTATCACAGGAGGGGGTGAACCATGGTAAATCATGTGTTATGTGGAATGTTTATTGTTTGTCTTTATTGTCAATGGTTATATCTTAGATGAATGTATTGATGAAGTAGTTATATCTGTTGACTTACATGCATCAATACAGAATGATAGAATAGCTAAGATGGATGAATGATATAGTAATTGAATGAATATCACATAGTACAATCCCAAATCCCCACTCGTTCCCAAGCTACAGGCACCTGAGTATTGCAACCACCCATAGAACTATCTTGGGTGAGACTATGCAGTGCACTCTGTGTACTGCATTGCCTTTTGGTTTACCAAGACGTCCGATAGTTTTAGAGGCTTTGTTGGACCCCCAGTAGAATTAAACCTAGGTCAACTCATGTTAAAGGTATAACTAAGATAAGCAACCAAAAAATGGTTATGTTGTTGATTGGAACAACATAGGATTGAGTGGATGAGATCTGTTGAAGATTTATCAAAAGAATGTTGGATCTGTTGAAAAACTGTTAAAAGAATGTAATATCTGCGGAAGGCATGTCAAAAGAAGACCGAATTGGATGATAAGAAGGTGAGAGAATGCGTCGCTATAAGGGGATGTTGAGACCATGGAATCCCACAAAAGTAGAGATTGAAATATGGTTGAAGACAAAGGAGCTAGAGTTTGCGCATAAAGATAACAAAAACCCTAGAGTAACACCCGCAAATATCTTGAGAAGTATGTGTTTACTGATCTGCATGAAGTATTTTTTTGTGATTTTCCACACTTATTGTAGGAGTGGATATTGAGGTTGAAAGACAACCACATAAAAAATGAGATCGGACATTTAGAGTGGACCTCAATCCAAATCACGCAGTTATAGTGGGTGAATAACAAATTCACCCGCGCAGTAGATTTTTGGCTCAACAATATTGTAGCAGGATTTATAATGAAATTTGTAGTAGATACCACGAATTTGTACAACAAAGCCGAGCAAGAGTTTTTACATGGTCCTCGAGGAAGGTATATTATATCGATGTATACTTATATTAAGATATTTCTCTATAACAAAGGTTGAATTACAATGGAGTAAGACAACTAAACTTCCCTGCGTGCATGGGGGAAGGGGGGAAGCACTGACATAAAGAGAAGAAATGGAAGGAGAAGTGGATAAAGGAAATAAGGAGGAATCCCTGGACCCAATCATGATGGATGAAGACTAGATCAAGAAGATCATGGCAACAACTAGAAATACATGCAGTGGAGTACCCTACCAATACAAGGTGAACACCAAGAAGAGAGTTGTAGCCGCGAGGGAAGGCTTGGCAAGTGATGAAGAGGAGGTAGAGGATCTCTGAGCTATGGAGAATATTGAGGAAATTATGCGCATGACATATGAGAGTAAGACGAGAGGTCCAAGAGCGAGAAGAGAAGGTAGCAATCCTATCCATATTAATGTTAGTTTGGAACCAATAAACCCATGTGCGACCAACACACCAAAAATAACACCACCATTTAGACAACCAAATTTTGGGATAAGGAAGACAATAGGAAGTACATCTACACAAGGAACCAAAACTGGGGGAGCCATTTCAGGAAGCATTAGTCAAGTGTCTACACCGTGCAGAGGTAGAAGTTCAACATTCAGGATGGTAAGACATGATCCCACCATTCGATTGCCATAATTTCAAGGAGAGGCAGTAGAAGACCCCGAGAAAAATTTGTTTATTTGTGTAAATATCTAGGAAGCAAAACAAATCATTGATGAATACACTAAACTTTCACAACTAGCTATCATGCTAAGAGACCGTGCACTAGACTGGTACATGAGACTAGACGTAAACAGTGCACCTGGGACGACAAGGACACTGACATACATTAATAAATTATTGATTAATGAGTTCTAGAAGCCGAGATCAGAGGATCAATACATGAACGAGATAATAGAAATCCAACAGAAACCAAGAGAATTTGTTTGGGAAATTGACTAGCGATTTAAACGTCTGAAAGGGAAATTGAGGTATGCCATGACTGACATGCAACAAGGGAATATGTTTGTGAATTCTTTGTTACCACACCTGAAATACCCACTCAGACAACAAAAATTCCAATATCAAGCAGAGGATCTACAAGAAACCTTACAAATGGAGGAGAATCAGTACCACAAGACAGATCCAACTATAGAGGAGTTGAAGGAGGATTTGAAGAATCTTACCTTTCAATTCAATCAGAATAAGGGAAAGGACAAGCACAAAGTTGTTTGTAGTACCACATGTAGAACAGAGGGGAACCATAAGAAAAAATGTCCAACATTCGTGCAGTATATGGAAACATGGATTCCAAATCCATTGCCGACAAGAGGACCCTGGTGTGAAATTTTCAAGACACACGGGCATGATCCATATCAGTGTCCTATGATGTAGAAATACCAGACACTACCAAAGAATGAATACTGCACTTTTTTCAAGTCAGTAGGGCATGATGATAAAGATTGCAGAACCATGGATCTAATGAGGGAAAGGAGGTCAGAAACATACAGGGTGCAAGCCGAAATGATGACAAGGAAAGTTGTACCTCAATTTAATCAGGCACCACCGGAGTATAATACTATGTTGCAACAGTATAACAACGCACAACTGTAGTATAACATTGTGCAGCCCCAGTATAACCATGTGTAGTATAATCATCTACAGAGGATGAGGATGAGGTAGAGGAGGCTTTGGACATGGAAGAGGTCTAGTAGTATTCCATAACTGCCAATAGATAGGGCAATATGCAAGATAATTATTGGCATGTATTGTCGCGCAACAGATCATGGCACAAATGATTCCACAACACTGTTGGGGAAGATACAGGAGAAACATAATCAATCAGAATGTACAATGGATCTCTACAAAATATAGAGAATATGGAAGGAACATCAACATAGTGACACGCGAAGGTGTTAAAACAAGCGATTATGCGGCTAAACAAGAACCAGTACAACACCAATGGATTAAGAAAAACACCGAGCCACTCAATATATTTGATGCAGAAAAGGAGAAGGAGACCTTTAAGGAGGCCAGACAAGAATTTCTCAAGAAGAATGTTGCATCTACATCTACTGCACATCATACCCAAGACGTCCCAATGTATGAAATGTTGGCAGCATTGGACAATACCAGTGAAGTCCACCCGAGAAACCAAGTAAGTTGTATTAAAACTTTCCTGAAATCCTGTATTCAATTATTTAAGGATCCATCATCTATTATAGTACTACAAAATCTGTTAGACAGATGTACCACAAACTCTGAGGGAAATCTAGAACATAGGATAGTCAATCACCTCCATGCAAGAAGGAGAACCAACAGAGAGTTTAGATTGAATGCCAACATCATAGATTTTAACATGGGCGTTGTGATATTAGATCTGGGATCTAAAGTGAATGTATTACCCAAAAAGACATGGAAATGAATGGAAGAAACTACCTTAGGCTACTCACCAGTCCAACTAAAGTTATCAAACCAACACAGAGTTCTACCAATAGGGACGCTGAAAGGAGTGACATTAGATCTGGATGGAGTGCGCACTAAGGCATACTTTGAAGTGATCGAAATCGTGGAAAACACAATACCATATCCAAAATTACTGGGATTGGATTAGGCATTTGACAATCAGGCGATAATCAACCTAAAGACTAGGAATATGACATTTGATTCGAGCGAATACAGGGTTATCACGCCTCTAGATCCATCAAAATCCGAAAGATTTGTGGAACTAACATGTCTAGATCTAGAAGAAATTAACCAGCTATACCGGACCACCGTGCGCACCAAATATTACACTAATCCAACTACCGATGGTGTACTTATATCACATCATGTGCTTCTAACTCAGACACTGGTCTGGAGAATTGGAAGCAATGCCTACATGAGGTCTCAACCAGAAGATGTGCTCGAAAAGACTGCACAGTAAGGTGGGTTGGAACAGAAGTCAGAGAACCTCCAAGTTTCCATGGAATCAATGACTTGGAAGAATTCCTAACAAGATATGAGGACGAAGTATCAGATAGTCGAAGATTGTTAGCTCTCAACATATCACTTAAGGATACACCTGCAAGATGGTGGGGCACACACAAGGAAACAATCAAGGATTTGTACCAATGTAAGCAGTTATTGCGCATTAGGTTTGGTGAAGTGTAGAGCGTTGTGGAAAATGAAACCCCTGGAGGAATGGCCTCATCATTTCACACACACATTATAGGGAATCCCAACAAAATCGTATACGGACCAGGAACTGCGCAGAGGAACTACGAGTTGACCAGTACTACAACAAAAATTTATAGTCACTTTCTCATTTGAGCATGAGAACTCCAACATAGATGAATCCATTAAACAAATAAGAGGGGTGATATTCATTAAGGAACCATAATTTGAACTCATAACAAAATAACAACAACAACAGAAAAGACAAATAGTGAAAGAATTCTTGTCATGCTACCATGTGCAGGAATAAGTACCAGATCAAGATGATCTGTGTGATATTCAGATTGAAGAAGTTGAAGGTGAAAGAGAAGTGGAAGGTCCACCTCTAGAATCATAAGTAATTTTTGTGCCAATCAAGGTGAAGAAAGTCAACATTGGGACAACTGAGAATCCAAATATGGTCAGCATTGGAGACTACTGGGATGAGCAAACAATGGACAGGATCACAAAATTACTACGCGAGTACAGTGACCTGTTCCCAATGAACTTTACATAAATGAAGGGTATTGTAGGATAACTTGGAGAGATGAAGATCCCTCTCAAACCGAAGGCAAGACCTATTAGATAGAGTCCTTACAGATTGAACCATATCTACAAGCATAAATCGACAGAATGTTGGAAGAAGGAATCATAGAACCAATAGAAGAATCATAATGGATAAGCCCCATGGTAGTTCAGGAGAAAAAGTGAGGCATAAGAATCTGTGTAGATCTGAGAAATTTCAATGATGCTTTCCTACATGATCACTTCCCTACACCCTTTACAGATGAAGTCCTAGAAAATGTGGGAGGCCAGAAAGCATACTCATACATTGATGTATTCTCAAGATACCACCAAATCAAGATAGCGCCAGAAGATCGACACAATACTACCTTTGCAACTGAATGGGGATCCTACCAATACACAGTCATGCCTTTTGGACTGAAAAATGCACCAGCAATTTTCTCCACAATAGTCATTGTTGTCTTCAAAGAATTCATCCATCAGTTTCTAGAAGTATATTTGGATGATTGGACAGTATACAACCTGTTGAAGGATCATGTCGAGGTGTTGAGGCTGATGTTATAAAGATGCAGATAATGCCAAATATCCTTGAACGTTAAGAAATGTATATTTGGAACACCCTTTAGAATCATATTGGGTCACATAGTATGCAGATAAGGGTTGATCGTGGATCCTGCAAAGATTGCAGTAATTGTGAACTTACCACCACCAAAATCAGTGCATCGGTTGCGGGCCACATTGGGACATACAAGATACTACAGAAAATTTATCAAGGTGTATGCACAAATCACTGCACCGATGGAGAAATTTCTCAAGAAGGATACTAAATTCTAGTGGAATGAGATCTGTCAGCAAGGATTGGACACCCTGAAGGAGAATATGGTCACAACACCCATCTTAGTATTTCTGAATTGGGAGAATACATTCCATGTGCATGTAGATGCATGAGCCATAGCCCTGGGAGATATTCTGGTGCAACCAGGAGAAGGGAATTTGGACGATCCCATAGCATTTGCAAGAAGAAAACTGTCAAACTCCGAGAAGAACTACAACACTACAGAGCGAGAAGGTCTGGAAACGGTGTATGCACTTCAAAATTTCATGCATTACCTACTTGGAAAACATTTTAATATGTTCACAGATCATTTATCCCTTAAGTTACCTATTCAACAAGACAATGTGGGGGGGGGGGAGAATCAGTCGATGGTTACTGTTGTTTCAAGAATTTGACTTTGAAGTCATGTGAAACTAGGGAAGTTGAACGCAAGACCTGATCACTTATCAAGGGTCACGAATGGCGAGGAGCCTACAAACTTAGAGGATACCTTCCTCGACGTGCAATTATTTTCATTTTAGGTTGCAGATGATTGTTTTGATGAAATTATTGATTATTTAAGTATAGGGGCTGCGCCACAGGAATTTAACACTGCGCAGCGAAAGAACCTGGTTGTCCGAGCAATTGACTACCAGTTGATCGCAAGGAAATTATTTAAAATGGGGGTAGATAGCATCTTGAGAAGGTGCGCACTGGAACACGAAGGGCCTAGGATATTGGCAGAATCCCATGAAGGAATAGTGGGAGGAAACTATGCAGGCAAAGCTACCGTGCAGAAGGTACTGCATGCAGGATTATGGTGGTCAACTATTCATCGAGATGAAAAGGAACACTGTCAACAATGCGATGTTTGTCAGAGGGTTGGAAAACCAAACAGATGGGATGAGATTCCCTTACACCCACAAGTAACACTACAAGTTTTTGAAAAATGGGATATTGACTTTGTTGGGCCAATTCACCCACCCACAAGAAGATCAGGTGCACAATACATCATCACTGCGACGAAATATCTCTCAAAATGGGCAGAGGCAACACTAGTTAAAGATTGCAATGCATAGACAACAACACACTTCCTATTTTAATATGTGCTCACCATATTTGGATGTCTAAGGATCCTGATGAATGACCAAGGAACTCACTTTATCAACAACATTATCAGAGCTCTGACTGAAGAATTCGAGGTATACCATCAGAAACTTACGCCATAGCATCCTTAGGAAAATGGAACAATGGAAGCCTTCAACAAGATTCTAGAGAATGCCCTAACCAAGATTTGAAATTCCAATTGGGACAACTGGGATTCAAAGATACCATCAGTATTATGGGCATATAGAACTACCTGTAAGAAACTAACAGGGAAGACACCATTTATATTGGTGTATGGACAAGAAGTAGTGGTGCCATTAGAATTCTTGGTACCAAGTCTGTGTGTCACAACAATTACAAACATGACAGAGCGAGGCGCAGTACAAAAAAAGTTATGTCAGTTGATGACCATGGAAGAATATAGGATTCTAGCAATCTTTCACGAAGAAGTACATAAAGCAAGGGAAAAAGTTTTGCATGACCGACATATCAAGAGAAAACGTTTCAAGGAAGGAGACCTAGTCCTACTGTATGACAACATGTTTTTTCAACATCCAGGAAAGTTCAGAATGCATTGGTTGGGACCGTATGAGGTCAAGACTCTCACAAAAAGAGGAGTTGTATAGTTGAAGGATTTGGAAGGAACAGAGTTGAGGGGAATAATCAATGGGATTCAACTGAAGATGTACAAGGAAATTCGACCACCCACAACTTTAAAATTACCGCGAAAAAAAAAACTGTGTGTGCAGGTGAGTAAATCAGTACGATGAAAAGGAAAAGAGTATGCACGCACAAATCATTGATTCGACGCAACGAAATAATAATACTATGCCAGAAGAAAAGGGCATAGAATCCAAGGAATCCACACACTCAAAAATCCCAGCGCGCCAAAAAAAGGACTAACAGTCGAAAAGCGCAACAATTCAAAAAATGATGGATGTGGAATTCAGGCGCCAACTGGCAGTGATGGTTGAAATTGCGAAAATCCATACACAAAGGTAAAGAAAGTATCAATATGGAAAGGGAAAAGTCTGAAAACATGGCGCACAGGACAACAATGAATACATACAATGGTACCATATGCAGGACACGCCGCAAAAAGTGAAAAAGGGACAACTGTTAGTGCGAAACATCTGTCACTTTGTCGTCTTGCTAAAAAGTCGAGAAAAGGGGGGAAAAGAAAATCAATGTGTCATTGCTAAGGAGAAGGATGCAGAGCCAAGGGAAAGAGATATAGAGTGAAAATTTGACCGAGCATTCGTCAAGTTCACATATTTACAGCCTAGAATCCATCACAATGTCACCACCCCGAGTTTGAGAGCCAGTCAGGGCCGACAAGAACACGTGAAGTAATTCTCGCACGAAAGATGAAACTGATCAAGAGGTACCCGTAGTGGTGGATGTGGATGAACTCCACACACCAGAGTACGAAAAAATCCCAGTGATAGTAGAGGAGGAATAGAACCCAACGCAGGAGGTCGGCCAGATGGAGGAGGACTCGAAAAGAACTGAGTCTGATACCTTGAGGAGACAAGGACCACGACATACCGAGTAGGCCATGGATTCAGTGCCATAGAGCCATGAACCAAAGGTAGGAAAAAAAGAAGTAGATGAGGGTGTACCAGAGGTAGGGGCCTCATCCCCACAAGACAAACCGAAGGACCAAGCTAAGAGCATTGCGCACGGAGGGGCCCAGCCATAAGTCGAAGGGACCCTGGTTCTAACAAATATTCTGAGTGGGGTCTGCATCGATGATGAAATGGTAGGTGGAGTGAATTCCATCAATTACTCATACCATGATGTGGTGGATGTCACTAAATTTCCAGACCTGGCATCCCAGATTTACCTAGAAAGCAGGGGAGAAGGCTCATTAGGCATGCCACTATTAGAGCCGATGCAGTGGATTTTGGGGCTATATAACACTGACATCATGAACTTACTCGATTCCCCACACTTTGGGAGGGGAAATCATATCAACACTTGTGTCAAGCAACTACTTGCACGAGTGCATGGTAGAATCTTATGGATGGATAGGCTAGTGCCTATCACTTTGGACCTCATCGCAGGAATCACGGGGATACCCACAAATGGGGAAAAGCCAGAGCAGTACCTAGAGGATAATACCAGAGCTAAGGCCATCTCGGATGAGATCAAGTCCAAGTATGGAGCAAAGCGTTGTAACGGGGGCATCAGGATCAGTGACATCAACGATCCTGTGACAAGGTTTTCCACCAGACTCATTGAATGCAAACTAATGCGCAAGTGTCACAAAGAGGAAGTATCGGTCGGTGTGGTCATCGCCACCACGCAGTGTTCCAAGGGGAGATCGATGAGATAGGCCCCATATATTCTGAATTCATTCTTGGAGGACTGCAAGGACACACAATATTGGGGCTCTGAGTTCCACTACTCGTGGTTACTCATCCTCATTGGCCTCGTTCGCTGGAAGGAACCAATCTACAATAAGTACCTGGAGATACCAGGGAAATGTGGTGCAACAAGATATGTATCATTATGAAGCAACGTAGACCCCAAGATAAATAAGATAACACATACATCTTTGTGAGGTACTTCACAGAAATGAAGGACCTTATTGTGGATACATGGTGCATCACACCAGAGACTGTCTAGGTGTTTGGACAGGTTGCAAAGTTCAGGGAAATGCGCCACAGCTTATGGATGCAAGCAAAGAGAGACAAAGCTAAGGAATGGATACATCTCAACTACTGTGTGACACTGGAAGAAATCCAAAGATAGGTCCAGGAGTGGCTCGAAGAATGGAAGGTACCAGAGATTCCAATTGGGGTACCAAGCTCATGAACTCAGACGCAGAGAAGACTAGCCTCAGTGCACCAATGGGGTCGGAACTAAAAAGAGGAGTGCCCAAGGCCAAGAGGGGGGAAGCACCCTAGCCAAGAAGAAACTGTGAACACATAATATACCACTAAGGGGCCCTACACAGGCTCCACTACGCATAGAACAACCACCAATACACTCAACAAAGGAAGTGCACGCGGAAGAAACAGGAGCAAGGACACAAGAAATCCCTGAGCAAGAAGAATAAGGGATAGGAACCAAGGAGATTGCTAAGGCAGTAGAAATGGGGCCAACCACTGTAAGAGAGACCCAGAGGCCCAATAGTCCTGAGCCATCAGCCACCCAGGAGAAGTGGCCAGGGGAGCATACCAGTGGTGTCTGAAAGAAGGTGAAGGCCCATAAGCCACAGAGCCATATATCACTAACCCCGAATGATGTGGAGTAAGTGGCAACAATAGTGGAGGAAATACAAGCCGATGTATGGGAGAATGCGTAGAATCACAAGGATTCAATCGCAAATCAAGTGCAATAGGTAAAAATTGCACTGGAGCAATTAAGGATCGAAGTAGCACATGGACAAAAAGAAATACCTATGCAGGATAAGGAAGGAGTGCAAGTGCCAGAGACAATGCATTTTGCAGCGCAGGTGAGTGCCAATTTCATCAACACAATGGAGATGATGTTCCTTGATGAAGAAACAACGCGGAAACCCTTAAAGGACATCGAGATGTTGGACATGGAATTGGCCAAGATTCCAACAAAGGTGTTGTATAAACTTCAAGTAAGCATTGCGCGAGAGATTCAGTCTAGAGAAAAAGAGGACAGGACAAACCTACAGGTATCCCAAACAAATAATATCTCGATGAAGTAAGCCCTCAACCTTGAAGCGCAACAGAAAGAGAGAGAACAACAAAGAGTGGAGGATATGGAGAATCAGATCCACAGGTTGTTTCAAGCAATTCCTGAAAACAAAAATGAGGAGGCAGGGTATTCTGAAGAGAAGTTGCATAGGATAGAGCAGACTATCCAGGAATATAAGGAGAAAATTAAAGAGTTGGAGGAGTGTGTCACACCCACTACTCCTCTAAAATTCAGAGCACAACTAGAACAGGAGGCAACAACAGTTGCAGAGGACATTGGCCAAAGCTTACAAACAGACATCGAGTTGTTAGAAAAGAGGGCGTAGCTATGGACTCACCTCCTAGAGGATGGGAGCCTCCAGGAACTCTAAGAGAAGGAAAATAAACTCCACACAACAATGGTGGAGGTGAATCAGTGACATAAAATAGTATCACTGCCAGAGAATATCAAAATGGCCACCGAGCTAAAGGCCCTGCAGTTGGAAGAGAAAGTGTTGCAAGTGCAAAAGACAGCAAGACATGCATTGTTGGATCCCCTCCAAGAAAATGTGGAGCAGTTGGTCATGGAGAGTGACGCAGCTAAGAAGAGCATTGATCATATCTAATACGAGGGAGGAGAGATGCTACAGTCTATTATCATAGAGTAGGTGGTCATTGTTATGCCCAACAAGAGTAGTTAGGCTCAACAACACTACCAGTGGATAACGGAAATGTATGACGCACTACAAAAGGCAGTAACAGGTGTAAGAAGCAAGCAATGACAATTTCATAAGTCAGGAAGTGACTCAGTATGATTCATGATGTCAGTGTTGGGGCATGTTGGGCATAGGCCCACTTTGGGGAAAAGGCATGAGGTGGAGGAAAGACAACTAGCAGAAAGGCATGTAAGGCGCGCATGCTAGAAGATGGGAAAGAAAGACAGTTGGCAGGAAAAGTAGTGGATGAAAGGAAAATGCACATGCAGAGGATAAAAGCACGCAAGGCTAGTATGCAAGAAGACCTAACTAGGTTAGGGTTTTGGTAAGGGAATGTAACGAATGATGAGCCAAAAATAGATATAAATAGACACCTAGGAGGTATAGGGGGGGGCATATGATTGTGTGTTACTTGTGTGAGATAGAGAAACAGGTCTGTAACACAACTATAATCTTATGCCTTTTTGTAAGTTGTTGAGCTATGGGAGAGCAAAGTAACTAGACCTTGAGGGTTAGATCGCAGGCTGAGGATCCTGGTGCAATCTAGTCAGCCTCGTAAAGGTCGAGGAGTTTGTTTTGTGAATGTATGAAAGGAGTTGTAGTGTGCACGGTGCCATATATGAAAGAACCATAATAAAAGAGCTTAAGAGACAAATCTTTGTGGGCATAGCCCAGGAGGGGGTGAAGTACAGTAAATCATGTGTTATGTGAAATGCTTATTGTTTATGTCTTTGATGTCAATGGTTAGATCTTAGATGAATGTCTTGATGAAGTAGTTATATCTGTTGACTTACATACATGAATAAAGAATGACATAATAGCTAATATGGATGAATGATATAGTAATTGAATGAAGATCACATAGTACAATCCCAGATCCCCACTCATTCCCAAGATGCAAGCACCTGAGCATTGCAGCCACCCATAGAACTATCTTGGGTGAGACTGCGCAGTGCACTCTATGTATTGCATTGCCTTCTGGTTTACCAAGAGGGCCGATAGTTTTAGAGGCTTTGTTGGACCCCCAATAGACTTGAACCTAGGTCAACTCATGTTAAAGTTATAACTAGTATAAGCAACCAACAACTTATCTTCTTGTACTTGAGTTTATTATATGTGCCTCGAGGAAATCACTCCTTCCTCAAGTGAGCCATGACCAACTCACCCTCTTGGAATACCTTTTGTCTTCTATACGGATATGTTCTTTTCTTATAACTGTTTGTGTTGGTCTGCAATTTCTTCTTTACCTGTTCTTGTAATTCATGCATACTGTCCAGAAAATAATTCGCATCAACACTCTTCTTGCCTTCCAAATCCGACAATGCAACCAAATCTACCACACCTTTTGGCGATCATCCATAAACAATATTAAATGGAATATTTCCCGTATATCTATTCACCAAATCATTATATGTGAATTCAGCTTGGGCCAATACCAAATCTCATTGACTAGGATTCTCTCCACTAAAACTTCTCAACAAATTTCCTAGACTCATGTTCACTACTTCTGTATGAGCGTCCGTTTGAGGATGATACACTAAAATGTACAACAAATATGAGCCTAAGTTTTTCGAGAGTTTCCTTCAAAAATTCCCAAGAAATATGGCATCACGATCTAAAGTAATACTCCATGGAAATCCATGCAATCTAACCACTCCTTTGAAAAACAATGCAACTACTTCACTATCATCACTAGTCTTCTTACATGCTATGAAGTGTGCCATTTTAAAAAATATATCCACCACTACCATTGTTGAATCATGATTTCTTCGAGTCATAGGAAATCCTAACACAAAATCCATATTGATATCCTCCCAAGGTCCTTTGGGTACTGGCAATGGAGTATAGAGTTCCATGTTCTGAATTTTTCCTTTGGCTAGTTGGCAGATCCCACAACCTTCAACAAAATTTCAAACATCCTTATTAAATATAGACCAAAATTACCTCTCCTTTACCAAGGATGTGGTCTTATCCATCCCAAAATGTCCTCCTAAACCACCACTATGTAACTCTTTAATGAGATTCAACCATATGGAACTTTTGGGAATACACAACTGGTAATTTTCAAACAAAAACCCCCTGGATATCGTAGTCCAGATATGGTGTTCTTTCTAAACTCTACTCAAGGATCCTTACATGTCTTCCAAGCTTATGAGAAATCTGCATCTTCTTCATACCATGTCTTTAGACATTTCAGGCTTACCACTTCTACCGACATGGTATTGAGAAACACTATCCTCCAACTTAATGCATCAACTACCTTATTGGACTTCACGGACCTATGTTTCAACACAAAAGAGTAACTTTTCAAGAATTCTACCCATTTATTATGCTTTTGATTCAACTTAATTTGGTTTTTAATGTACTGCAGAGCTTTGTGATCTATGAACAAGACAAACTCATTTGCATTAGATAATGTCACCATTTCTTCAAAGATTTCACAATAGCATAAAATGCTTGATCATAAACATAATACTTCTTTCTAGATTCATTCAAATTATCCCTGAAAAATGCTTTATTAAAATCTGGTAATGCTAATATTGGTTGTGTTGTTACTCTCTTATTCAATTCTTCTAATGAATCCTCTACTACTACAATCCATTGAAACACTCCCTTCTTCATACATTTTCTAAGAGGCTCACATATTTTTCTAAAGTTCCTAATGAATTTTCGGTAAAAGCCTTCCAATCCATGGAAACTCCTCACATTGAATGTGCATCTTGGTGTTGGCCATTCAAGGATAGTCTTCACATTCTCAGGATCCATTTTCAGTCCTTCCTTTGAAACCAAAAAACCCAGGTACACTAACTATCATTGCATGAATGTACACTTATTTAGGTTTATCAATAGTTTCTCTTGTTTCAAACATTGTAATACTGCTCTCACATGCTCAACATGCTCTGCTATTTTCCTGCTAAAAATCAGTATATCATCCAAATATACAACCACGAACTTACCCAAAAATGGCTTGAAGACTTCGTCCATCAATCTTATGAACGTGTTGGGTGCATTAGTTAACCCGAACGACATCATTAACCATTCAAATAGTCCATATTTCATCTTGAATGTTTTCTTCCATTTGTCAGCTTCTCTGATTCGAATCTGGTGATAACCACTCTTCAAATCCATTTTTGAAAAATATTATGAACCACTTATGCAATCCATAAGGTTATCCATTCTGGGTAATGGAAACTGATACTTGATAGTGATCTTGTTTATAGCATGTGAATCAATACAAATTTTCCATTCCCTTGTTTTCTTTGGAGTCAATACTGTTGGTACTACACACAAACTCAAACTCTCATGAATTAACCCTCGGTCAAGAAATTCCTGCACTTGTTGATTCACTTCTTCACTCTCAGCTAGAGTCATCCTATAAGGCGCTTTATTAGGTAAAATTTCTCCAGTAATTAAATCAATTTGATGAGAAATACTTCTCACTGGAGGAAATCCTTTTGGCAGATCATTAGCAATAATCTCCTTAAATTAATCCAGCAGCAACTTTATTTTTGTAAGTACAACATTTGGCTCCTCTACACTTTTCACTTATTTTGGAATCACTATTAAACATAATGTTGATTTTCTTTCTTCCTATAATAATTCCTTAGCAGAACATAACATGATCCTATTGCTACTCATGTTTATATCAACACAATTTCTTGTTGCTACTATTGTATCCTCCAACATTGGTGTTAATTTATATCGATGTCCATATTTCTTGAACTCATATGTGTTTTTCTTACCATCATGGTGAACTTGTCGATAAAACAACCATGGTATTCCCAATAGTATGTGACACACATCCATGTCAATCACATCACATAACACCTTCTCCTAAAAACTCCCTATTTGAAAATTCAATAAACATTGCTCAGTCACAGTCACCTATTGTCCCTTGTTCAACCAAAAAACATGGTAAGGGTTCGAATGATTCAACCTTGTCAAGTTTAGTTTGTCCATGACTTCAATGGATACCAAATGTTTTGTACTTCGTCCATCTATAATCAGGTTACAACATTTTCCTTGAACCTTATATTTTGTTTTAAAAATTTCTTTCGTTGTTCTGGTTCCTTTTCCTCTTTTTGTTCATATTCAAGCAACACTATTTGGAACAACAAATTCTCACCTTGTTCTTGTTGAAGAACAATCACATTTTCTCCAACTACTGAATCTTCATCAGCATGTGTGAATTGTACCCATGCTTCACCTCTTCTCTCTGAATTTTTCCTTTCTGGACATTCAGACTTCTTGTGTCCCTCTACACCACAGTGATAACAAGTGATTATTTATCTTCCCTTTCCTCTCTCGAATCCCCTACCTATGCCAGCTCTATTTCCTCCTTTTCCACCTTGACCACTATAAGATTCTTCTTCCTTTTCACTACCTTTAGCAGTCCCTATTTTGCCTTGTCCTTTAAAGCCTCTTCCTCTACCTCTAGGTTGTGTTTTCCTCTCAATCTTTTCTTCTACCTTCAGGGAAACTTGATAAGCTTCATCAATAGTGAGGAAATAGTGTGTGCTCATTTCATCCTGAATTAAATAATTTATCCCATTTACATACCTTGCAACTCATTGGAATTTTGGTTCCTTGAGCCCTGCTCTGGGTGACAACCTAAAGAAATATTTAGTGTATTCACTAACAAATGTCTCCCTTTGTCTCAAGTTCTGGACTTGTTGGAATAAATTCTATTGGTAATCGATAGGAAGAAAATTCTCTTTAACCTTGGTAACCATATTCTTCCAAGTTCTGATTTTCTCCAGTTGATTATTCACTCTATTTTTCTGCAACATATCCCACCATAGTGTTGCATGGCCTTTCAGTTTCGTAACAACAAATCTTACCCAATTTGGATCCTAAAAATTTTCATACTCGAAGTATCTTTCAAGTTCTCCAACCTAGTCAATGAGAACATCAACTCTCAAAGTATCATCATAACATGAAACCTCAACCTTTTCACTACCCTTGTTACTCAAATACGAAATCAGTCTAATTGTTGGGTCTCTTTCATCATCGTCCCGTTCATCTTCGATTTCTTCTTCTAGATCTGAGTATACTTCATCATCTCCATTCCTACGATTTTCCAATTCCTCTATTATTCTTCTCAAATTTTCCATTTCTCGATTTCGTGCACCTCCCCTTCCTTTTCCTCTCCTTCACGATGACATTCCTCCAAGTTGTAGGTGTCTCACCAACATATACAAATCTCACACGGTTCTGTAACCCAACTTGATTTCCAACACTCTTGTTGAGCAACCACCATGAACATGTATTATGTACCCTGTCTCACAGAAGAATATTAGATGCTAATACTAGAGCATAAATGAGATCTGATACCACATAATGCCGAGGTAACTGGGCTGCAACACACACACAATTACATCACACACCCCACTATAGAATGTACAATGAAAAAACAAACCAGAAATACTTTTGCAAAATAATGAGGAATCCACTGGAAACTAAAACAGTTGAAAACCCATGAATTTCAATACCATTTGTTTATTAATTCAATGCAGAGAAAATATTTCTATATTACATCGATCCTAAGCTAAAAATACCGTCATGAATTGCTTCTTGTGTGGCTGAAAACCACTACGAAATCATCCAAAGGGTAATTGTCTGCGTGTATGGGCTGCGATTTTGTTTCTCCTTCCTTTGTGCTCACCTAATCTGGAATCTTTCTCTACAATCCACCTTCTACAATTTCTTTTCTTTGTGGTTCACCAACCCCTTCAAATCGTGCTCCATTTCATTTTAAAACTACTCCTCATCTCTGAAACAATTTTCCTTCCCTCCAAGAATGAGTTGTTACTCAAACCATCTCTCTGTCTTCCGTATTGCTTCAACTTCCTTTTGTCCTCAGGTCACGTTTTGTCCTTTAACTGTGAGTTCTTTGGCTCTATCTAATGGTAGTTGTGACTAATCATGAATGCATACTACGCATGCTTATGTTCAAAATTATCAAATAATTGTTATATGTTCTTTATCTTCAGATATTGTTCACGTCGGGTATTTGGTTTTCATGTGTGCAGGTACTTGGTCACCACAAATCAGCACTGCCCTTTCAGGTATAAGATCGCTACTGGTATGTAATCATTCCCTTTGAATATCAATTGCATCTCCCAGTCACACCCTCCGATTTATTTCCTCTAGGGTTACCCCATCTGGCTCTGTAGTACTCACACCTCCGCTGCATTTCAGTACTGTCACCCGACAACACTCTTCCCCACATGAGTTGTCCCATTCATAGTCCCCCTTAACACTTTGACACTCATTTTTTTTTCACCTCCTAGGGCTGGGAGTCCTCATAGTATTTGCATTCCCGAGAATTAGCCACATGCTCCTTCTCCTCATTTTGCTAACTTCTCCATAATGGACTCCCGAGTAATCTCGTCACGATTCACATTTTGACTGCACCTCTGCAGTATCATTAGCCCTCCATCTCATCCACCATCAGTTTTCCCATATGTAGATTGTCCTCCATTCATTTTACCTAATTCAAAAACCCACCTATGGGGCCCCCACCCTCCACCTATTTTCCATGCAACTTGTGCCCTCATAGGCCAAGCCATATTGCACTGGGGAACCTGTTTCTGTATATGTATGCTCATCCCCAATTATTCTTTATTCATTTGGTAATTGTATAAAGCCTTTGTTTCCAGCCATTACATAGTTTTTTGTCGTCACCTTTGGCGACCTTCCTTTTCTGGAGAAAGAAACCCATGTCGCCCTTGGTTGGGGCATTCATTATCTTATACTACTATTGACATCGTCCATAAACCCTGAGTATCCCACGGTCCATTTACCCCTGATCTCTGAGTTTGTCCACTTTGTCACGCCTCTGGCACAATTTAACCCTAGTCTAGTCGTCCCCCTAATGCTAGATTAAGTTCCACGGTTGTTGTCATTTATCCTTCACAAATATCCCCAACCAAGGGAAGTATTGAGTCTCCTTGTATCTTGACAACGTCCATGTTCCTCATCAGTTCCTGTTTTTATCCCGTAGATTTCATGAAGCCCTTTGCTTCTTGGAGTCGCGTCTCCCTTTTTGTCGGCATCAGCACAGTTTCCAGAAGGGAGACAGTATCTTGGCCCTCATTACCTTTATAATGAGGAGTCTCGAACGACACAGAGAGACCCACCATTTCTCTCTGTTGTCGTTGATTCCCACGACATTTGACTTCAACACTTTATCATGTTGCGGTGGGTCTTACTTTGCGACTATTGCAGTTGTTTTTATATTTGCCGAAGACCTCTGAAATTTGATAGGCTATCAATGTCTGCGTATGATCGACACTTATTACAGGTGTCCACGCCTCTTTTCAAAGTTTGTTCACCATCAGAATTGTTCTCTGCTATTATCAACACACCCCCGAGGGCGTTGCAGTCGTCTACACCAACACACAGCTTCAACTACTGTATTACACATTTTTTAGTTACAAGACACGAGCATGGGGCATGCCCGCCTCATTTGTACACATTTTTATTTTTTCACACCTTGTGAAAGGTTTGGGTCCTACCGATTCCCCTCTCCCTCCAATGGGTCTCTCTTGAAATTCCCCTCAACACTCTTTCTTACAACGATACTCTCAGTAGAAGAAACATTGATGTATTTCAACTATATGTATGCTCCTAACCTAACACATCATGGGGCATCTGTTATCACTGGAATTTCATCTGCAAATGGTTACAGGAATCCAGCATCTTCAAACACCCATTAGTTCATCCATGGCCCAGAAAATGCATTTCCAAAGGGTACAAAACTATACAACTAGTTAAAAAATCAGCATGCGCTAAAGATACAAAGGTAGCATGCACACATGTAATAGTCGAATAATGCCGGAAAAGAGGTTTGGGTCCCACCGATTCCCCTCCAATGGGTCTCTTGCAATTTATCTCAACACTCTTTCTTACAACGATACTCCAGAGAAGAAGACACATTGATGTATTTCAACTATATGCTCCTAACCTAACACATCATGGGGCATCCTCGTTATCACTCTGAATTTCATCTGCATGCAAATGGTTATAGGAATCCAGGATCTTCAAACACCCATTAGTTCATCCATGGTCTTAAAATGCATTTCCAAAGGGTATAAAACTATACAACTAGTTAAAAATCAGCATGCGCTAAAGATATAAAGTAGCATGTACACATGTAATAGTCAATAATGCCGAAAAGGTTATATAAACCCCGGGACAAGCATCAGGACGCAAAATCCACTCACCTCGTAACAACGATTTATTATTTTTGTCTTGCCTTCTCACCCACTTCGGGTTCATCTCCTAAGTCAATTTGACACCCAAATCCAAGCTAAATTCGAGTGGGGGTGATCCAGATTATTTTCGGCACTAAATGAGATCTGAGATATAATAAAGAAATGCAATGATGTCGTATGACAATATACATTGTTGGCTGACATGGAGATCTTGTCTTTGGTGAAGCCAGTTGATGTTGTAGGGTTGTGGGTGAAACATTGTCAGTAGGGCCAGCCATTTGATTACCTCGGCCGAGATGAGGTTCTTCTCGGCTCAAGCTATCAATAATAAAATGCAAAGGGGTCCCCTTCACCACATCTTTGAATGAAAAAGGTGCTCCCTCTTCTGGATCTGTTGGTTATTCTGGTTGAATTTTTTGTGGTCGCGATAGTAGCAGTGTGGTTTGTGTTGATGATTTGTCTTTTACCAGTTTTTTCATAATCAGATTTTGAATCATGTTTTGGCTCCTTGTCTTTGATGTTGTGCAATAATGATTGTTTTGAGCGATATTTGTCGGTGTTGTGCCAGGGGGCTTTGTGGAAATCACACCATTTTCTGGCGTCCTTCTTCTTTAATCTCTCCCTCGGACTTTCTTTCTTCCTATGTCTTGACCTGCTTCTGAGACCGCTTGTTAGGGGCCTCGCCTTTATCATAATTTGTTGTTGTGGATTTGTAGACCTAAATTCCCATTTTTTCCGCCGCTAAGTTTCTTCCTCACCTTAATAGCATATCAACAAGCGTTAATTTAGTGATGAGACAAGTTCAGAAAATCCATTTCACCGATGCATCTCTGCAGTAGAGCCCCACCGGTATTTTAGGAACCAAATGTCGCCAGAAGTTCCATACCCATTTTGGTGCGCAAGGTATGGAAGTTATTGGTGAACTCGAACCTTGGCCCTCCCTTTGTCATCACAAGCACAGTGTGGTCCATCTCATGTATTGGTCCTCATAGTTGCCAACAGGGTAATACTGTTCCTTTACCACATCCACAAAACAATCCCAAGTGGGATCGACCCCATATATTCCAGAATCCTCTGTGGAACTTTGCTCCCAGTAAGTTTTTCACCAATGTTTGGCATGAGGGAGAGCTTTAAGTAGTGCGAAGGTGATCTTTTTTTGTCGAAAAAATTGTGAACAGAGAAATAACCTTCTAGCAAAGTTAACCATTTGTTTAGGGCTTCTGGATCTATATGTCCTTCAAATATAGGAATATCAAAATCAAATTGTACCTTGAAAGGCGAGGTGCCTCCAAAGTCTCTGCTTGATGAAGATGCACCTATTGCTATCGGCAGGCGTTGAAGGATGTGGGAAAAATTCTCCATCATTTCATCCCTCTGTCGTGTGAGATCTTGCTCAAGCAAGAGATTGATAGGATCGTCTACTCCATACTTTTTATTTTCTTCCTCCATTGAGGGTTTCTTGGGTGTGCGAGAGAGATTGTCTTCAAGAGAGACAAGCTCGAGACCCAACTTTATATACTCGGACCTCATCGGGGACATGCACTAAAAAATGATCAAGAGCAGCCAGCTCCGATACCACTGATCCGGATTATTTTCGGCACGAAATGAGATCAGAGATATAATAAAGAAATGCACAGAGATATCACAGATATTAAATAATATAACAGAAACATATCAGATATGCAACCATAAACACAGAGATACAGTAATACACGATTTCTATTAATGAAACAAATGTACAAAGACTGTAAAAATACAGAGTGAAAGACTCACTAGAATGGTGGCAACTTATCTCTGAGAAGAGATGTGACGGCTACTCGCATTAGCAAGAAGATGATTACCATGAAGCTCTGAAGGAATTTTTACAATAAACAAGAATTCAAAAAACCCTATACATCCAAAAACCTAACCCTAGGAGATGAAGCGCCAAAAGTCATGTGGGCCCCGTTTTGGTAAGTTAGTACATCAACTTCCCAAGATCGTAACTTTTGCATACGATCTCTGTTTTAGGCGTATGATAGCTTGTTGGAAAGGTATCGTCGAGGAGATTCATTTTGGGGGATCAATAATTCCTTCAACTATCATTGAGAACCTCGATCTCAAAAAACCTTCATTTAGGCCCTCAAAATGGCTCTGAAAGTTAAAACCTGCTTAAAATAGTAAAATGCCAAAATTGCCAGAAAACTGTTTTGAGCTAGTCAGAAAAGGTGGGTGGACATCGATATCCACCTGGATCAGGGGGGCTGGTCAAATACCTAAGGGTGCCCTAAAGAGCCCCTTGTTCACACTAAAGACTGGTTGAATAATTCCTCAAAGCTTTGCTATAAAAAGAGGCCATGGGTGCACTATATTTTCAAGGAATTCATTTGTATTGTTATGCTGCCTATATTCTCTTGGAGGATCCTCTTTCCTCATATAGAGAATACAAGAACCATTTCATTTGGCCATTCACATCATCTCTTGAGTGAATGATATTTGGATTTCTTCACCATTTCCTTTTAGTTTTCTACTTGTAAGAAGAGCTCAATCGTTGGGGGTTCAAGAGCCCTCCCTTAGAGGAAGAGGGGGCCCATAAGTCCCCCTTTCTCTTTGGTGTTTTCCCACTAATACAACTTATCCATTGGTGGAAGGCATGTTGTTTATTTTTTGTTCTATTTCTCTTATGCACTCTAGTTTACTTTCTTTTATTGTTATTAGTTTAGTTCTTTGTTTATTTCTTATGCTTGATGTTTCTAACTCTTGCATTCACTGTTGTCTTGTCCAGCTAACCCAACAAGACTTGTAAGAATCCTTATTTTGATCATTTAGGTGATGAAAGGGATGCAACAATTAGGATCAGGTATATATTTCTTAAGCAATGAAACATGAAACACATTATGTATAGTCATGGATGCAGGTAATGCAAGAATATATGAAACTGGCCCAATCCTTTCTAGGATTTCAAATGTCCCACAAAATCTGGCTGCCAACTTGGAACAGATTCCCAACTTCAAGGAACTTCTATTGGCTTTTACTTTCAGAAAAACATGATCACCCACTTTGAACTCTCTGTGGGTTCTATTTTTATCCGCATAACGTTTATGCCTGTCTTGGGCAACTTTCAAATTATGCTTAATTTTTAACATCTGTTCTTCCATTTCCTTGAGCAACTCTGGCCCAACTGCTGCTCTGTCAGCTGGATTATCCCATCTTACTGGAGTATTTCACTTTCTTCCATAAAGTGCTTCAAATGGGCTCATCTTCAACGATGCTTGATACCCATTGTTGTAGGTGAATTCTACCAAGTGCAGGTAGTCTTCCCATTTTGATGGTTTTTCCATCACATACATCCTCAGTATGTCTTTTATCACTCGATTCACCCACTCTGTCTTCCCATCCGACTTAGAATGATAGGTTGTAATGAAATTTAGATTCGTTTTGAATCCCTTGAATAACCCTTTCCAGAAATTTGAGGTAAATTTCGGGTCTATGTCAGACACAATTGTCTTGGGAACTCCATGCAATCGTGCCAATTCCTTCATAAAAATATCAGCAACATCCGCTTCCTTGTAAGTGGTCTTTAATGAAATGAAATGGGAAGCTTTCGTAAGCTTGTCCACCACCACCATAATTGAGTCATGCTACTTGCCTATTCTAGGAAATCTGGTGATGAAATCCATAGTCACTGCTTTCCAATTCCACTCAGGAATGGGTAAAGGCTGCAGCATAAGGCACATTATGCATTTCTCTCAGAATCACGAGTTTCAAACTCTGTACATTGGGTATATAAACTTTTTTCTTGTACATATTCTAATTTGTAATTTTCCACTTTTTGTGGCACCTCACCTTGTTGTATCTTTGCTACCACTTCCATGTACTGCAAGTCGGCGCTTGCAGATTCCAAAAATCTACTCTTTATATTGGTCTGATACATGCTAATGGTTGTAGCATGAAATTTGTGTACTCTTTTACTGAGTGCATCATCCACTTTATTCTCTTTCCCTTTGATATGCTTGATATCAAAATCGTATTCACATAGAAACTCCAACCACCTACTATGCCTAGCATTCAAGGTTGGTTGATCAAACAAAAACTTCAGACTATTATGGTCTGTTCTCAATTCAAACCTCCTTCCCATGAGGTAATGTCTCCATTTCCTCAGAGCGTGAATGATGGATGCCAACTCCAAATCATGAGTTGCATATTTCCTTTCATGCTCTTTCAAAATTCTGGATTCATAACAAATTACGAATCCATTATGACTGAGGACTCCTCCTAGTCCTTCTTTGCATGCATCGGTGCATACCATGAAATCTTCATTTGGGTCTACAGTCCTCAGGATTGGAGCACTGGTTAAAAGTTGCTTCAATTGTTGGAAGCTTCTCTCACAATCCTCTGTCCACATAAACTTCTTCTCCTTCCTTTGCAAAGAAGTGATAGGGTGAGTTATTCTCGAGAATTCTGCGATAAACCTTCTGTAATAACCGGCTAGACCCATAAAGGATCTGACTTTCATCACATTCTTTGGAGCTGACCATTCTCTGATGGCCTCAATCTTCTCAGGATCTACAACTATCCCATCCTTTGAGATAATATGCCCCAAGTAATGGATCTGTTCCTGATAAAATGAGCATTTTCTCAATTTGGCATACCACTGGTTCTCTCTTAGCACTTGCAGCACCATCCTTAGGTGTTGTTCATTCTCTTCATCTGAATTGGAATACACCATAATGTCATCTAGGAAGACTATGACAAACTCGTCTAGATAGTCCCTGAATACACCATTCATCAAGCACATAAAAACAACGGGTGCATTTGACAACCCAAACGACACCACTATGAACTTATAATGACCATACCTTGTTCTAAAGGCGGTCTTGTTGAAGTCTTCATCCTTTATTATTACCTGGTGATATCCCAATCTAATATCTATCTTCGAAAATATATTCGCATCCTTCAACTGATCAAAGAGATCATCAATCCTCAGTAGAGGATACTTGTTCTTTACAGTTACTTTGTTCAGTTGTCAAAAATCTATACACAAACTCAACGTTCCATCCTTCTTCTTCATGAACAGGACCGGGGCACCCCAAGGTGACACACTTGGGCATATATACCCCTTCTTCAAAATATCTTCAAGTTGCAATTGCAACTCTTTCAGATCTGGCGTACTCATTCTATAAGGAGCTTTCGACACTGGAGCCGCTCCAGGAATTAATTTTACAGAGAAATCAATATCTCTCTTTGGAGGTAGTCCGGATACCTTTTGAAATATATCCTCAAACTCCTTTAGTACCACATGGTCTCCAATATTTGAGACCTCATCCTCGGATGCTTCCTCTGTATGGGTAGAAAATAATTGGCAGACTTTCCTATAGCACTTCTTCAACTGTATTGCTGAAATTTCTCTAACAGCAACAGCTCTAGGAATTCCTTGGATTGTTTTCTGATTTCCTTCCTCATCCAGGCAAGTGAATGGCTTGCTAGGACAGTCCAGGATGGCATGGTGTTGGTCCAACCAGTCCATCCCAATTAAACAGTCATAAGAGCCTAAAGGAAAAATGTTCAATTCAGTCTTTGTTCTCAGTCCATTCATGTCCACTGGACAGGATTTAACTAACTTAGTGACTTTCCTCCTGGTTCCTGTAGCCAACTGCACTAACCAAGACTTTTCATGTTTTCTTATCGACAAATGCAAACTTTCCACCACTCTGGGATTTATATAACTATGGCTAGCCCCAGAATCAATTAAAATAGTAAAGGCATGGTTGTTAATCATACCTTCCACTTCAATCATGTGCGACTGATATTCAACTTTCTTGTTGTCCAGGGCTACGTAGATCCTTGGCATTCTACTGCCCATGTCCTCCATTGTTTATGCCTGTTGTACATTATGGATAGCTCTCACTATGCCATTTTTGTGGGGAAAATTTGTGTACTTATGGATGTCCCATAGGACTATTTTTGAAAAAGGAGGCTTATTTCCCTTTTGCCTCATCTCTTTCTTAAAATTCCTCTGGTCGTCCCAAGCCTTCTGAAAGGTAGGATTTTCTCTCTACTGCTCATATAAGAATTTCTCCCTCCTTATCGTTTCTTCCATGGTCTTAGGGTCATCATACTGAATCTTGTCACCAATAGAAGGTGGCAATCCACTTAAATACCTTTGAATCTTTATGATCTCTTCATTTATGAATGGGACGTACTTTAGCAATTCCAGAAATCTTCGTTCGTATTCATCAATGGTCATGTTTCCCAGCTTAAGTTCAAAGAACTCTTTCATCTTTCTGTCATAATATCTCTTAGTCAAATACTTCTTCTCGAAATACTTCTTGAATTCCTTCCACGTGATATCTTTCTCTCTAATGTGTTGCACCTGCACAAGTTGATCCCACCACATGGATGCTTTTCCTTTCAGTTGATACATCGCAATTCTTCCTTTCACATGAGAGGAGTAATTCTACAGTTGGAAGTACTTCCTCATGCCTAGCAGCCATGTCTCGACATCTTCCTCCTTCTGGTGTTCTCCATCAAACGTGGGAGGCTTAATATTGTTCATTTTCCCTTTTAGTTCATCCACTCCAGACCTCCTATGCTTCCTAGTAGGAGATGGGATTGAAATACTGCGTTCTTCCTTACTGGAATTCTTTGGGGAGTGACAATGATGTCTGCTAACACTCCTCGTTCTTCTTTTCCTCTCAGGGGTCCTGTGACTCCTTGTTTTGCTTGAGTCACTCTCTTTTTCCAATTTCTTTTCTATTCTTTCCAAACTCTTCAACAACTTTAAGTTTAATTTACCTTGTTTATCCTAAGTTTTCTTGAGCTTTCTGTTATCTATTCGGTGCGTTTGGGCATCTTTCTGCAATTTTTCAATGATTTTCATCATATGCCCTTCTTTATCTATCTCTTCTCTATGGACATTGGAGTTTGATCCTTCAACTCCCAAATGAACATCCATCCCTTTAGCTTCATTCTTTGAACTCGAATCATTATGTGCTTTCCCCATTTCTTTTCCCTCTGCAGAAAATCTAAATGGTTATGGCCTTCGTTAAACTTCTGCAAACACAACATGCAGACAACCGAAATTTGTTAGGTCATGTCTCCTTAACAAATTCCACACATTCAAAACCAATCTGATTTAAGAAAATGTTTCGATTTCATGAATTTTACGAGCTCTGCTCGGCTCTGTAACTTCCGGGTGAAATCCCCCTCTTTCTTAGTCCCTAACCCATGTGATCACGGGTCGTGACCAAACTCTAAACTACTAGGTGCTACTCGAGCTTTCGGCATTCAAAGAGTTTCAAGGCACACACAACTATCACCCAGAGTTATGATTACCGAATTCGCGTAATCGGGTGGATCAACGGTCCACGTATACTCATCCTCCTACAGATGAAATCCGTTGTGGTCTTTTCGTCAACAACATTTTCGGGACTTCGGGACTCAGATTTTCGGGGTTTCGGACCTCGAGATTTCCCACACTTGTTTCCTCCCAATCTTCCGACATCTGAAATTTCGATTTACTTTACCCTCTTGGCCCACATAGCACAATTGTCTCCAATTACCATGGTGGCATGTGGCACACTTAGGAGGGTCCATGTCAGCTTCGGTGATGTCATCGGGTCCTACCATGTTCACTTTTCTTTTCGAGAGTTCGAGTTTCGGGAGTTTGTGCATCAACACATCTTGCTTTTCCCGATAGCCAAAATTTTGAAATTGCGACTTACTTTCTGCTTGATCCAATGGTCAATTTTCCTTCCTCCGATCTATGGTGTAGATCATATCAGTAATTTGTAGTTTTAGGTATCGGGAGTTCGTGCATCAGCACATCTTTCTTTTACCGATAGCTGAATCCCCGAAAGGCTTCCAGGATAACTCTCCTACACCTTCTCCAGATCTGACGATCGTGAGGGATCTCCTTTCCTCCCAATCAGATCCCAATGGCTCCAACACTTCATGCGTTGAGCTCTCTTTCTCTCTCTCCCTCTATGGTCAAATACCACACCGACTGCGATTTTATAATACTGCTACTCCCCCTGAGCTTTGTAACACAGCCAAGTAACTCCTTGGCACTCAAGAACATTCTAAGGTCCAAAAATCGATTCTTCCAAACACAATTCCCACCTAAACTTCGGGTCCAATGACCACTTATCCAGCCCATTCAGGCTCAGTGTTGAAACCATGGCTCTGATACCATATTGTAACTTCCTCGGTCGTCAACCCACTAGCCAGGCAATGCTACTACGCAGAACACACTTATACTTATATATATCAGATGCATATTAAATCAAAATAATACATTTAACATGGATTTACTGTTGTTTTATAGACTTAAACAACATTAACAACAATTCAAACTTGCAACGGAATACATGATAACATTTCAAGACACAAACATGCATCAGATATAAATTAAGTACAAAATTAACACATATATTTTAAACTAGCGTAACTCCACCAACCACGTGCATACCTTCCACAACCCTCCCA
>SNQJ01S0099959.1:20659-39025 GCA_010110895.2 Picea sitchensis | reverse complement strand
TCTTTTTCTGTAATTGTCTCTTGTCTTTCCTCTGCACCAGCTATTAGCGGGTGTAAGACCAATTTACACTTATAGAATTTTATGTTTATTTACACTAGGCCAATTATGTTTATGTCAATTGCTTCTTCTGTGTATATGTGAGTTTTCCACTGACAGGAACTTTGCGTCATCTGCAGCTTAATGTTTTCTCCCATCTCACGTTATTTTTATCGGAAACAACACAGTTACAGGAAAGGGCCTTCAATTTGCATTCTTGTTTCGTTTTTTCATGCAAAAGGTTTCTCTTTATTTTCGTCCGAATTGAAACAACAAATAAACTCTCTGTTTAAAAACCATTTCCATACTGGAACCGTTACTCAATGACTGTTCCCGCAACAACTCAACCTAATATTCAACCTGGATTATCTAGTCAAATACATATCACTTTAAACCTCTTAGACACAATCCTTAAAACTGCGAGCACCCGGGATGAATTGGAACAATCATGGGTAGCCATTGAGCGTGACATAACTGCTCAAGAGCAGTTGGAAGCTAGACGACGAGAACGTAGAAATCTGCCCTAGTTTCTCATACCAAAGGTTAGTATAATCCTGTATCAACCTTTTGTATACTTTCGGATGCCTTGATACTGTACTTTAAGCCTTAGTATAGACTCAGGAACAACACCTGATATACATCAACAATGCTCTTACTAGTGACAAGTGGAGAAAGTGGTACGAAAGATATCTTCGTCATCGACAATTCATGTTTTAACATCTTCATCTATATGCTCGCATGACGGATCCGACCGAGCGCTGCTCCTTTCCATACTTAGCCAATTTTATGCCCACCACCGTGGGGCTGGTGCTTGGGATCCCTGATGTTCTTCTGTGAGATACTTAGTTCTTTTTCCATTCTCTTGTTCCCGTATATTATCTACAATTCCACTGCCAACACCTCCGTCCTTTTTCCCTTATTTTCTTCCCATGTATTATGGGACTATAAAATATGGACATGATATTCTATAAAGCATGCAAAAATTCCGCATTCCATACCTTGCAACATTTTCGATCAAGGGTTCTTGGGTGCGCAGGCGAGCTCAAAAATGGGTCTCCATTTTTACGTAGCCTACAAATAGCACCCATAATTCCACGATATACAAATTGACAAGCGAATCTGCGGATTGGCTGAATCCACATTTCACTTCTATTGTTCCCTGTCCTCCAAACAACACTCCCAGTTCCATGATATAGAAATTGACACACGGAATGTAGAAATGGTGGAGTGCAGATTTCCATTGTTTACGGATGCCAATCCCTGTGAAGTATCTAACAATATCTAAAAATTTATTTAGAATACTAAATTAGCACTTTTTAGTGACAATTGGACACATAGGTACGAAACAGTTGGAATTGTAGTCTCCGCAATATACAAATTGACTACCGGACATCGTCCGCTCTTCCATCTTACAGTTTATGCATTCAAATGTTCAGAGAAATACAATTAGAAGGTCCGGGCCTCTCCTCCTCTGCGGATACCTTCTCAGCCTGTTTTGGATCCTCCTTTTGGCAGGTTCACGAAATATGCAGCTCCAGCGTTGGCGGGTTGGCATATCTTTATTTCCATCTATACAATCAGACGACAAATCTGATCGACCACTGTTGCTTTTGATACTTGGCTAATTTTATGTCCACGGTTGCCGCGTTGGGACCAATTTCAGTTCCATCTATATCCTCGCATGGAGAATTGAACTGGCAACTGTTCCTTTTCATACCTACCAACATTTCTGATCATGGGTTCTCGGGCAGGCAGGCTCAAAATTGGCCCTCCATTGTTGCGTGTGTTACAAATAACACCCAAAATTCCGCGATATACAAATTGAGAAGTGGAGCTGCGGACTGACTGACTCAATATTGCACTTCTATTGTTCCATGTCCTCCAAATAGTCCTTCAAGTTCCGCGATATACAAATTCACACACGGAATGCAAGGTTGGCAGGGTGGAGATTGCCATTGTTTATGGATACTAATCCCTATGAAGTATTTAACATAATCTAAAATATTATTTTCAATACTAAATTACCTCTTAGTACTGACAACTGGAAACAGGTGCGGGTTCGACATCATCCTCTCTTCCGACATCATCCACTCTTCCGTGTTACAAATTATGCATTCAAATTATTTACTCCAATCCTCCGCAATATACAAATTGACTACCAGGTTCACATCTTGTATTGAAAATTTCCCTGATCTACAATTCCACCGCCGAATCCTTTCTCCTTTTTCCCTTTTCTTCTTCCCCTATATTATGGCTCTCATTATCTCCATGTATATAATCACACCTTAGGCAATTTTATGTCCACGGTTGTTGGGTTGGAAATCTACAATTCTATCGCGTGCTTCTCGAACTCGCAAGATTCACTATACCACGGTTGACAAATGTGCTTCCTACTATACATTTGCTATGATCTTACTAGTGACTCTTACAAGTGACAAGTGCACATAGCAATACGAAATAGTTTGCATCCATCCATTTGCAACATAGAAATTGACTATCGGGTTCCGACATTGTCCCCTCTTCCGTGTCACAGATTGTGCATTCAAATGTTCCGAATAATACAATTTGACCATCCGGACCTCTGACCCTATTTTGGATCCTCCTGTTCACGGATTCACGAAATCTCAAATTCTTAGTCAGTGTTTCAGGTTAACGCATTCAAAATCTGCTGCTTCTTCTTCCTTGATATGCATATTGCACTCAAAATTTTCGTGATTTACATTTCCACCGTGGACTCGTTGGTCCTTTTTCCCTTTTCTTCTTCCCTTGTATTATCGCTTTTTGGTTATATACATAGTCTCCTTTCTATAAACACATGTTCCAGTGTTGGCGGGTTGAGATATATTTATCTCCATCTATATAATCACACAAATCCTCCGACTGACTGCTATTGCTCTCCATACTTAGCCAATTTTATCGCCACGGTTGGCAGTTTACGCATATTGCAATCAAAAAGTTCTGAGACATACAATTTGACCCTGGCGCCCTCACCTTCAACAGTTGTACCTTGCAACCCTATTTTGCAACGGTTTTTTTCCCCTGCCCGCGACCTCCGTACTTTCTTGCTATGCAATTAGAAACCTTTTATGCTAACAGGTCACCATACAAGAACCATCGACATTGTCATTAATGGGCAAAAAAGTCGAGGACATATCCCATTATTACGCATTAAACCAAGATGTGCGGAACTTATTTTGTCCCTTCTGATTGTTCATCTCCAACACGTGTCATCGTGTTAGGCCGCTCAATAAATCTGCAATGGTTAATCGCTCATTGCAATATCCACCATGTTCGTATTTCTATATATGCAATTAGTAGTGTTTAATGTTAACAACGCATCATGCAATAGCCATCCATATTTCCATTAATCAATGAAAGTCTCGAGGACATCTCCCATTCACATGCTTTCGACCAAAATTTCTGCAAGGTTATATTAGCCCTTCCAACCTTTCATTTCATTCATTGTTTGGAACAAATAAATGTCTTTGTAGACCTATGATAGCGGGTCGACAACAGTTTTGTGGAGATACAATAAATATGTTCGCAGAAGAGGACCAAAGGTTCCAGTGGTCCAGGGCATACATTTACTATTCATCTCGTTCCGCCCAGAACAAAGTGATTTGGACCTCCAGAATCGCTCGTGCAGGGTGCGTCCCTGAGGTTTTTGACTGTAAGGAGGTGGTCTCTTCGTGCGCCAAAAAATATATTCTAGGCCAAACAATTGTTCCACTGCGCGACCATTCTCCTGTTTCTTTTTCACCTCAGCTCGTTCGCGAGATGTTGAAATTGCCGAAACCAACATCATAACAGGTTGGACATCTTAGCCGACTTCCTCGAAGACCCGACAAAAATTCCTGAAGATATCACAAGGCTGCAGGTAATTTCCTTTAGAAATCCATTCAGGAAAATTGCTTAGTTGTTTACAGGAATAGCGGGACAAACATCCACAACAAGCATTTCCCATATAATTATTTATATTTTGTATTTCACAGTCAAGGAACAATACCTTTTTGATTGGGGAAATCTAATCTCCATTGAACTCTTTTCCCAGTTGTAACGATTCAAAGAATCAAATAAATTTTATATGTCATCCTACTTGATTTTCACAATTGTGTATTGCTGCCCGATTCCAAAACTTTCTCTTTCCAATAAAATAAGCTGTGGATTCAACCCAGTAACATTCTGGCATGACGCCTTGTGGAGACACAAGGCCTCCCATTGTTTTTATGAAGTTTTTAATGGCTTTATCTCAGTTTTCAAAGATTTACTATTAGGCAAGGATGCCCCGCGGATGTCTGGCCACGCAAGCAAGTTTTTGAACAAGAAGGGCACGCTTGAGCAAAAGGAAAATCACAGTCTCCTCATGGTCTTTGGCTCTAAGGAAAATCCTGCCTTCCTTCCATGCCACATCATGGACAAGATGTTTGTTGCAGAAATAGCAAGGCAATACAACCACTGGTTGCATTTTTTCCATGACAAAGAAAACAAAATAGTTCATTCCTGTTATCGCGCAGTTTGTATTTTAGGTCACAGGCTATAGGATAGAGGAAAAAATGGCGTAACAAGAACCTTCCCCACCCAATGTCACCTCGATGGGGAGGTTCTTTCTATTTATGGAGGTTATCCCAGGGGAGACGTCCCCGATAACCTGGGGTTTGAAGAGGCAATGGATATAAGGTCAAGTATTGAGATTTCCCTCCTCATAGGTTACCACCAATATCAGATATCCCGACTAATCAACCAATAAAGAAGTGAAGTCCTTGTTGAAAATACCTGCCCGGAACAAGATAATAACAACACAATATGTATATTTGCAGGCTATAACTCAAAGGGTTAGTACTTCTTAACTATCTGATTTTATTTAATAAGCAATGTAATGGATAAGATGAAGTCAACGTTTTGCTAAATAGCCTATGAAAGATCGCCAATTCACCAATATCTACCAAAATGACTAAGCCTATAGTATATCCAATCAACAATTTGTTCAATAAATGCTAGACGTCATCATTTAATTGCTCATTTATTAGTCAAAAAGCTTGCTGCGTCAAGTATGACGTCAGCCTAGGTTAGTAGCGTTAGGGTTAGTTAGGGTTTTGAAAAATTAAAGTTTTAAAAGATGATTTTGCACACTACAAGCTCAACGTTGGAGAAATTACCAGTGCCTTAGGGTAAATGGAGTCAAAGCAAGGGAAAAAAGTCTCGGGAGGATTCAAACTTAGAGACTGGAAGGTAGGGTTCCAAGGTGCTGCAATGGCAGGGCCTTAGAATCAAAACCCTAAGGGAAGGAGGCTCACTCTAGTGTTGCTTAAGTAAGGCCTCGTGCTCCTTCCTCTTTCTCTAAATACACTTGGCAAAACGGCTAGCTTCAAAGTACAAATTTAAGGGAGAAAGTGTTGCAGGGGCAAGGCTTTCAAAACCCTAGAAGGTGAAAACCCTAGGTGTAGATTCAACTAGGCCTAGGATGTCTCCTCTTTTCAACCTATAACTTCAAAAACTAGCTCAGAAAAAAGAATGAAAAGTGTAGCAACGACTAGGCTATATCTTCTTCTTTCAATGGCTGAAAACTATTTCTCAACATGGGGACATATAGCAATGACCTACTTGTGTGAAAACTACTTCTCAAAGATGGGGACATATAGCAATGACTCATTTGTGTGCTTGCTACCTAGGGTTTTGTGATTCAATAATATAATAGCAAAATGTAAGAAATTAAGCCTACAAATCCATTCACTTAAGAAGTTTTGCATGAAAATTCACTTATATGTCATGAAGAAAGCATAATCAAAACCCTAGTTGTAAACCTTCCATGAGAGAAAAGCCATAAATGCCAAAGTCCTCCTCCAAGAAGAGTTGAGCCTCACTTAAAACACCAAAATTACCCAAACTAGGGCACAAGTTTTGAGATCTCACAAGAGAGTGAGTTTTGTTATGTTAAAATGAGGGAAAACATCCTCAATATATATCAATCCATGACCTTCAATTACAAAATAGGTCATTAAACAACCTATTGCTATTGACTACAAAATTTACACCAAGCTTTTACATTAACCGCTAGATAAATGACATAAACTCGAGCAAAAGGTGGGACATCAAGCCCTCTCCGAGGGAGACGCTACCTTGGGGCATATCTAGCATCCGTAAGTCGACATTAGCCTTCTAGGATCCTCCAAGTCGCCACATGTGCTAATAGCCCATCACAATCGCTACACGATCAAGATAACGCCTTCTTCCTAGGTACTTCTCGCCCATCAAGGGGCAATGTTCCATCTGAAGTGGGTGATCCCCCTAGGCCTAGGACACAAAGTGTCCGGTGGGACGCCCCATTTCTTCATGTGCAAAGGATCATCATAACGTTGTCCCATTTCTCCGCCATCCCAACAACCATTTGATGGGTTCTTCAAAATTTCCATGGAGGTATGAGCTAATTCATCCCCATGTGTACCGGCCAAGGTCCACTGGTACTTGTTTATGCCTGCATGGTCCGCGACAACAAATCCCCGCCTCCATGTGGCTCATCAAATTTTGGGATCCTAACAATGTCAATCATATTTCATCATTAATGACAAATATGCATAAAACCCCTCTACTATCATATCCTCTAATATCTCAAAGATATTACAATGACCTGCTATACAAGGTTGAAGAAAAAGACAAGGTAACCCATTGGGCCAACACCCATAAGAAGAGGAAAGTTTCAAAATACATCATTCAAGCCATGTAATAATGAGTGGTGGTACCTGGCCTAAGGATGTCCGCATTACGCTGGAAAGCACCAAGGTGTTGTATGTGGGTGCCTTTTGTAGGAGGCAAGCCGCACTTCATCATGGATGCAGCTTTTTCCAAGCCCTTTATTTGCCTTTATTCTTATTTATTTATTACCTTTTCTTTCTTTTTTGGTTTCCAAGGTTTGACCCGTAGACACCCACTTTGGCAATGGTGATCAGAGATGATGCTGTTACCCACGGTATTTTCACGTAAATGATAAGATGGCTCAGATGAGATCTCCTTTCCTTGGCTATGCAAACTAAGTGCTGTGGTCATTACCTCAAGGCAGGACTGTGATAATGGCAATGTCATAATCAAGTATAGATACCTATGAACATAATGGTCCCATTGCGGATGAGACCTCCCATCTTCTTGGTTAGGCCTTGTTTTTTTTTTTTTTTCTTTGGTCCTTTGTTTTTATCGAGAGGCCTTTTATTTCCTCTCAGGGATCCCCGGCGAGGCATCCTAGGTTTTATTTTCTATGGATTTTATCTTTTACCGCCTTCTTTTACCTCCTCGGTCTTTAGCCCCTTCTTCCCACAGACAAAGTGTAACCCCTCAACAGGTCCCTCTAATGTCCGACTAGGGGAGGGATGGATGTATGGGAGACAAGATGTAAAATGATAATATGGTGGGAGGGATCATATTCTTCGTGACCGGTGGTTAAACTAAACCTACTTCTGCACAAGCTTGCTAGGAACCCCATTAACTCTTAACAATGGTCAAGTGGGTTAGTGTAAGATCCAAGCAGCTTGTCAAAATGTAGGGAACCCTGACATGCATATATCTGAAATTTATAACTATCAAACATGACACATACCATGATACCTGGACCAATTACCTCATGGAGCAAGAGTCTTCTCTGATGCAAGTCCAAGCCGATGGTGATGGATGCTGCTGCTGCTGACAGGATAATTTTGGTGAAGAAGAAGAAGGATGGGCCTTCCAGGGCCATGCTTAGTTCAATCCTTCTCTCGATACTCCATGTCTAGGACCTGTGGGCCTCGAGACATGATCTCCTAGTTACCCATAGAAAACGGGGATAACAATTCCTCTGCCCTGGAAAGTCGGAGACTTTGTGTGCGGAAACATCAACAACACTGATGAGTTTGCTGCCCATTTCAATAAATTGAACCTAACGTACGCTGAAAGGCTAAAAGGATTTGACCCCAATGGAATTTTTGGAAAACATTTACTGGGTGTTGGGTTTAACACCTCTTTTATCCATAGACACCTAACCCAAGATAGGGACAATGTCGACAAAAATCATGCTTTTGCCCATTGAGACGCAGAGACATTGCAAAGTGCAACTGAATTGTACATAAAACATGGTAAAGTATCCAATGAGAAGAGTACCCAGCCCCCCGCCATCACTCCCAATAGCACAACACCACGGAGCGTCGCTTCGATGGTCCATCCCAGTAAGAAAGCAACCCATAAATATTCGAATGGAGGAGGAGATAAGAACCCTCCTCGCATAAATATTGATATTTGTCACAAAGTTCCACTGGAGAAGAAGAGAAAAAACAATGCAGGGCACGTGGGGGAACTCGAAATTGATACTGAAAAAATGCAAATTGAAATTGAAGTTGAGCACATGCAAAAAAATGGGTCGTCCTCGGTGGACATATCTAACATTGAATTTTTTGACATAGATGAATCCTTCGTAATCCAGAGCGCTATTTTTGACAGCCAATCTAAAAGTATGGTCATTGAAAAGAGAGATGTAACAAACAAGAAGGCAAATCTCGAACAGAGATTGACTTTAGCCAAATGACCCCATCCAAAATCTGCTCGTTTCACCAGGTAACCGGTGATGTTCTTCGTGATTCCATTGGAGGAATGGAGACGAATTATGCAAATCTGAAACACCACCTCAACGAATTTGAACAGGCTTTCATTGCAACACCAGAATTTGCCAGTCCTTTTGCAAAAACCGTGCCTTCTACCACTGCAGCGAAGATGAAAGTATCCTCTACCCTCCTTGCATGCTCCAGAGCCCTTGTAGAGAACAACATCAACAGAAGAATGCAGCTAGTTACTAAAGCCTGGGAAACATTGCAAAATTTAGTTTCCTTCAGAAAGAAGGCCAATGATTTGCTTGAACATTTGGAGGCAAATTTAAAAAATGAACAACTTTTTTGTCATCAAGTGCTGGACCCTTTTTCCAACTATGCCCTAAACACATCGGAACTAAAAAGAAGACAAGAGAAACTCCCCTCCCCAAAGTGCACCAAAAAAGTAAAAGCATGCTCTCAAAAAAAAATTGAGAACCTGCACCTCATTGTCAAATCATGTAAACAAGTCATATAAAAAACGAAAATTTATTCACAAGCCTGCTCTAGATGGACTTAGCCGGAACTACCAACAAGGTTGAAGATCCAAACTTAATTCTCAAATCCTTGTCAGTCACCAAAGAAGCGTTCCAGGAACAAGTTGATATTTTAAAGGGGTTGTCTTTCGAAAAGTTTTACGACATACTTGAACATCGTCTAGATGAGCACTAGCACCGGGTACAGGACTATGCCTCACACAATGAAGAAATTGAACAGAGTTTGCATAGTATTTCAATGGATCTAAGGAAATTAGAAAACGACCTTTACAACATAGAGATCCGGGATGAAATCAACATAGCCCCCATGAAAAGCTACATCGAAGAATGGTTCCAACTCAAAATGGAAAGCCTCGTCCAGGAAGGGCAACAACCGATCACAAGATTCCATTGCCCATCGACGACAACAAAAAAAACGCATCAGCTTTATAGTAAGTCTATACTGCCATCTTGTTTTGTTTATCATTCCAGTTTAATTCTATGCTGTCATCTTCTTTTATTTATCAATCCACTTATGTCCTCTTTAAATAGAAAACTGTAACAAAAGACTCATAAGTTCCAATTTCTTCTTTTCAGGTCTTCTTGTCTACCATCACACACTTCTTTCGACGTTCCTAATTCTTGTACTTATTTCTTTTTATGGTCCACAAGAGCCCCAATCCTAGTCTATATGACAAACACATTTAAATTTCCACAAACATGTAACATACATCATTATTTTTTTTTAAATTTCAAAGAAAATTGATTCGAAAATGTCCTTATTCTATACTAAACTTTGGGTTTCCAGGAACATTCTTGTTTGTTCCAAAGAAAACTAATTCAGATATGCTACATTTCTTCTCTCCTATTGTATGCTAATTTTTGGGTCTTCAACGACGTTGATGGTTTAAATGTTGATGTAATTTCTTGATATATGTAACAACCATTATTTATTTTATAATAAGTTTCTATAGTTTGCAAGCCCACTTCTCAATTTGTATATCGCGGAACTGTCGATGGATTTTGTAGGACACGGAATGATAGAGGCCCATTTTTGAAACTGCTAGCCCGACAACCCGCAATCCAAAGACTTTCTAATTATGGAATTAGCAGTCCATCCATGCTCTATAAAACATGTGCAAAGAAAACTAATTCAACAATGCTATATCTTTTTTTCCCAAAAAAAGCCTTAGTTTTAAAGAAAAGTAATTCGGTGCAACATATGTTATTACTATTCTATTATATAACATGCATTATTAATTTCTGGTAAATTTCTATAGTTCACAACTACGCCTCTCATTTTCTATATCGCAGAACTATCGGTGCTATTTGTAGACCACAAAACATCAGACACCCAATTTTCAGCGCGCTAGCCTGAGAACCCGCTATACAAAAACTGCCTACGTATGTAGTGAGGGCTACAAATTTCGTATCTATAAAACTAAAAATCTACTTTATACAAATGCATATTTCGTATGTATAATTTATTTACTAAATATCTACTTTATACAAATACATTGTTCATATGTATAATTTATTTACTAAATATCTACTTTATACAAATACATATTTCGTATGTATAATTTATTTATTTCTGATGACTTTCTATGTCCTAGTTTTAAAAATAACCAATTCGGTAATGCTAAATTTTTTGATTCCAACAACCATTCAAACATTGATAATTTTTAATATTTTTTCAAGAAGAACTAATTCGGGAATACTAAGTTCTGCACGCAAACCACATGTATTTCAACTTTCTAGCCACCTGCATGTACTAGGTCACATTTACTCCCATACCAACCTGGCAGGGACTATGCTGCCATGCAACACTTGTTATTTGGTTGGTCGTGACCTTCTTTATTTCCTTTGATTACAAGATCGATATTCTTGCAATGCCAATTAATATCATATGGATGCAATTAGTACATAAGTCACAATGTATGAACGGACGCCGATATGATTGCTGTTGGTACGGTTTAGAATTGTCTTGCCGCGTGGATCTCTTCTGGTTGACTGACACCTTGCACATGTGTGTTAGTTTTATTTTCGTGTTTCCTTAATTCATTGACATGGAATTGGTTAAATGCCAGTGGAATTGGATATTCACTCAGATATCAGAAGTTAATTTTTTTTTTCCAATAGAAAAATTATCTCAATTATATTAAGAAAATATATTTTTTTCCCAGTTTCGACCTTTCAAAAAAGTGGCAGGATACAAAGGATCATTACATTCATAGAAAAATACTTCAATTTTATCTTGCCCATCATGGCAGATAACTGATCACTACAAGGATCCCGAAAACTGAGATACATAACTGGAAAAAAAGATAAATCCACAACCATGTTGTACACCATTATCACATAACAAAAAATAAGAAGTAAAACAAAAATCCGAGGCAAGTTAATAGATGTTTAAAAGAGATTCCCCCCCCATCATGCCATTATTCCAAGGGAAATAAATAATGGCACCTTCCGGAACACCAAGCGCTTGTTTAGATAGAATATCAACATCAGAGTTTAAGTCCCTAGGAATGTGTTCATAACTGATATAATCAAAGCATCAGACCATGAATTTGATTCTATCTTTCCATCCTTCCATTGTGCAAACACAAAGATTTCCCTTTTCCTTTAGCCAGTCGATCACTACTTTATAATCACCCAACAACTGTAGATGCTTAATCGAAAAATGGAAATCCAGCCTCAGAGTTTCCCAAGCCCCCATCAACTCTGCTTTGTTATTAGTCCCATGGCCATAGTGAAATCTCCAACCAATGACAGTAGAATCTGGAAGTTTTAAAATACCACCCACTCCATAGAAAAGGCCATCCAATTGTGCAACCCCGTCAAAGTAAGCTACTATAGAATTTAATGGCAAAGGGACTAGGATACCTCTCGGAATTTTATCCTTTAATTTTGTTTCTTTACCCCTCGGATATGCTAAGGATTTATAATAAACCACCAGAACATAAGGGACTTTGTCTTCAAATATGGTTGTATTCCTCTCAAGCCAGATAAACCAACATATCTCAGCCGCAAGCACCGATGGGACAGTTCTATCCTCGATCCAAGTTTTGAAACAATCAACCAAAGTGAAACCATCTCATAATACTGTAATACCTGTAGAGAGTCTAACCTTTTCCCACACCATCTTGGTGAATGAACAATGAATTAGAATATGATCGACAGATTCAATATCATTTTTGCATAAATAACAAAGGCCTGGACCATGTCTTCCTTTTGAATGTAGGGAATCCCAAGTGAGGATATTCCCTGCCACCGCCAGCCAAATAAGTAATTTATTTTTAGTTGAGTGTTCCAATGCCATAGTGCTCGCCACCACCCAGACTGAATGCTCAATTGTTTAGTAGAGATAATAGCCAAATATTTTTTTTTAACACTAGGCATGCCAGTTTTGTTGCCACCAGTCCAAATTAAAGTGTCTTCTAGATTCTAAAGAAGAGCTCCAGAGTCAATCAAAGCCTAACTATAAGAATCTCATTTAGTAGCAAGAGCTTCCGAGAGGCCAATTTCATAACTGTTGAGCCAAGGGACAAAGGTAAGTGGATAATCAATAGGCTTCCAAGCCTGGGCCAAAGAGTTGATATTCCTGGAGTGGAGAGCTGAGATCAAGGAACTTGAAAGAAAGGATTTATTTCCCATGCCAAGAATTCTATCCTCCCCTGGAGCGATAAAATGGCTCGAGCTCGGGTTCCAACTCAACCAATGATGGATAATATGTAAAGATTTTAAAATCCCACCCCAGATATTTGAAGTAGAATTTTGTTTAGGAGTAGTTGAACAGAACCAGCTGATGATAGAAGTATGAAACATGTACTTATCTTTAATAACATGGTGCCAAATACTAGAACTGAAAAGGAGCCTCCATAGTTGGTTTGCAGCCAAAGCATGTTTGAAATATTTGATATTTCTGAGGCCCCAACCCCCAAAGATTTTTGGCAAGGTGATCAAATCCCACTTATAGAGATGGTAATGATGGGTATCCCTATTGCCATTCCAAAGAAAATTTACCATCACTTTTCTCAAAATATTTAAGACTAAGCAAGGGATGACTACTAAAGATAACCAGTAAACTGGTTGGCTCTCTAAAACAACTTTAAGTAAAGTGAGTCTGCCCCCCAGAGATAAACACATGTAGCACCAATTATCTATTTTATTTTCCACTTTCTGAATCAACCAAAGCCAATCCATAGCACGTTGAGGTCCAAATTTCATAAAAAATCCCAAATATTTAAAATCCAAGGACAAATCAATAAAATTAAAAGGAAACAATGCCTTGAAAGGAAAATTTTCCTGCTCCGATAAACCTGCTTGATGGAAGGTAGATTTAACAACGTTTATCACTAATCCTGAAGCTTGGAAAAATAAATTTAATAGTTTATCTATCTCACACCATTCCTTCAAAGTCGCCTGAGACATAATGATAACATCATCAACAAATAAAATATGAAGGATTTTTATCGTTTTTGAGAAATTTATACCTGTTAGCTTCCCTTCTCTTTGGATATGCTTTAATAAGATTCTCAATCCTTCCATCACCAGAATAAATATTAAAGGGGACAGTGGACACCCTTGCCTCAATCCTCTTCCACTTTTGAAAAAATCTGTTGCTTCACTGTTTATTAGGATAGCAAAAGAAGTAGAGTCGACACAACTCATGATCCATCTAGTCATCTCATGTCCCATACCAATTTTTATAAGGATCTTCCTCAAAATATCCTAGCTGACACAATCATAGGCTTTTTGTAGATCCAACTTTGATACTAAGGATTTTAACCTTTTTTTTTTATACTGTGAAAACATTCCTGCACTGTGCCTATAGCATCCTGAATCCGACGTCCCTTTAAAAATCCAAGTTGCTACTTCAAAAGTGAATTCGACATAAAAGGCTTGATTCTGTTCGAAATGACTTTTGAAATAATTTTGTAACACATGTTACAAAGAGAAATCGACCTGAAATCCTCGAAAGAAAGTGGCCTATTTACTTTGGGAATTAATGCGATGAAAGTTGAATTAATACTACCTAAGAGTTTTCCTTTCAACCTCGATTCTTCAATCATGTTTAGTAAATCCTCCCCAACCAAATCAAAGAAGTGCACAAAAAACTCCACCGTCCATCCATCAGGGCCAGGGCTCTTGCCAATCTTGAAAAGTTTTAAGAATATCCCTTATTTCTTCAAGCTTTATTGGTGCGGAAATGATTTACGCATCTTCATCTGTCAACATTCTAGGAAATTTCTCTGCCATCTTTACCTGTTCCAAGATGGAAAGATTCTCGTTCAACTTGAAAAAAGTTTTAAAATAGTTTGAGGTAATATCTTTAATATTCTCCTGACCAGTATGAATATGTCCCTTGACATATTTAATCTCCCATATAAACTTTTTATTTCGCCTGAAACTGGTGAAATTGTAAAAGAATTTAGTGTTTTGGTCTCCACTCTGAATCCAAATGGCCCGAGTGCGTTGGCGCCAAAGTTCTTCACCCTCATTTAACAAACTATTTCTTTCTTGTTCCTTTGATTTAAGTAAAGATTCCTTTGCAATGGTAAATCTAGGACCCGTGGACTCTAGTAAAAGTGAGTTAATCTCCAACTCCAAATCCTTTAGTTTTGCATTGGACTGATTATATCTTAGTTTCTGCCAGGATTTAGTCTTTTCCTTTAGGTATTTCAACTTCCATAGAAGTCTCTTTTGCTTATCTTCCTCCTCAAGATACTTACTACTGAGCCAAAGTGTCTGTACCAAAGGGTGGAATTCCTGAACCTTAAGCCAGTGTGGATTGAACTTAAAGGGAAATACTTTGTACCTCGGTGACAACTCCAATTGAATTAGAATCGGGGCATGGTCGAAAATAAAAGGGTATTCAACCCAAGACCTATAAATACCATTCCCTAAAAGAAGCTCCTCAACAATAGGAAATCTGTCAAGTCTTTTTGAAATTCGGTCTGCCCTGGACCTTCCGTTTCACCACGTTGGAACGACCTTATCCGGAATAAAATCAATTAAGTGTTTCTCTTGAAAGAAATCCTTGTAAAAACCAATAGAATAAACATCAGAATTACCCATAATAGACTTTCCACCCCAGACCTCTTACGAAGAGAGGGTCAGGTTAAGATCCCCAGCCAAGATGAGATTTTCTTTAGACAATAAGCTCGAGTCCACCACCTGGTTCGAAAAGAGATTTCGCTTCGAGCAAGGACCATACACATTCAAAAAAGAGACTTCCATTTTGTTGGCTAATATGATCCTTGTCAACAGAATCCCGCCACATATGAGAGAAGCATTTAAATAAAAAATGTTAGGATCCCAAGAAACTAATAATCCTCCGAAAGTGCCGACAGAGCTAATAGCACAATAATGCCAACAAGGCCTTAGGGCACACATGAAAGACCAATCTTTTTCAGATAGTACCATGGTTTCTTGAAGAAATACAATATCGGATCAGATTTATCAAGGACACTTTTCAGGGCAACAGTTTTAAGGATGCCACCGGTCCCTCTGATATTAAGTGAGAGACAAATCATTACTTAGAACTAGCCTGTGATTTCATTTCTCTAAGTGCCCCACCCTCCGAAATGGCAGGTGAAATAGTATCTTGTGATGCCACGACAACAAACTTTTTTCTTGCGCTTTTATTTTTTAAAGGTGAAAGCTCAAGACCCAACCCACGAGACCAAGAAAGGTATTTTCTGAGTCCAGTAGTGGATGAGTGCGAAGTACTAGCCTCCCCCATAACTGAGGATGAGTTTAAAACACACTTTCCTAAGAACACCGGTAAGTTAACAACTGAATCCTTGTCCCAGATAAAAGGTAAATAAGAATCTGAGACGACATATAAGGAAGATTCGTCATCCTCTGGTTCCCGATAACCAGGTAGAATGGTAGGGGTAATTGACAGAGAGGGTTGGGTCCCCGAGAAAGGTTTTGAGGAAGAAGAGTCCAAAGGATCAGAAGGGAAAACCTTCTGGGGATAAACAACAAACTCTTCCATGCAAGGAGTAGGTAAAATAGTGTCCCCACCCTGGGTAGCCACTGAGGGTTGAGGCATAACAGTAGGAACCCCAACCATAGGTGAAGGAGAGGCATGGGCCCCCTCCTTTCACTTCGAAGAACATGAAACAATGGATGTCAAATAAATCAACTAAACAGAGGAGTTTAATGCATCACGTTCCAAAATAGACAACATGGAAAATAGAGTAGGACAAAACGTTTTTAACTTACCCACTGTCGATTTCGTAGAGTTTGAGATGCTGCCATTCTCCTGATCCAAGTGAAAATGACCAGGACCATAGAAGCCTGCATCTAGGGAGGGATCATCCTCGACATAATCAGGAGAAAAGTCATCAATATCCACCTCCGAGTCCATAAGGCTAGTGCAATCATGCCTTAAGTGACCAATGCTTCTGCAAACACTGCACCTAAATGAAATCCCCAAATAGTCAATGCGCTGAATAAGTCTACAACCTCTCCATTTGATCTCCAGGTTCTCCGGTAACCCCTGGTGAATATCCATTGCGACCAATACCTTACCTATTTTTCTTGAACTCGCCGCAAGTGACTCCGAATCAACATCAATAAAAACCCTGAGAGAATTACCGATGGCTTGTAGTGCATCTACATTCCAGAAGTGCCAGGGTAAGCTTGGCAGTAGAACCCAAAAATGCCGATTAGAAAAATACTCAGTGTCTGGGTTAAATGCTATGCGCCATCTTTTGATCATTAAGATGTTCCCACCATTGATTCAATTCTTATCTAAGAGTAACAAAGCATCTTATGGAGTTTTGCAGAGAAACCCTAACCACCCTTTGGTCAGGTGAAAGACTTTAGGGACCTAGGCTAAAAGAGGCGACCAATATATTACTGTTGTAAGAGATGACGAGTTCCAACAATTATTCCTTTAAAAATAATTTCATATCAAAAACATTTTGTGTTAGCGTATCGATGTTCTCTTTGAATTTTGCAGTGGACAGTAAAATTTCAAACTGTAAGTGGCCAAGGGCCAATTTGTGGTCAAAGACTCACACCAATTTAGAATGGCCAAGGGCCAATGGTTTTGGTCAAAGACTAGAACTTCAGAAAAAATGTGAAAATTTTCCTTGTGGCTAAAATCCTATATGGACGATGGCCAAGATCAACAACGAAGCTTTGATACCAATGTAATGAAAAAATACTATTCATACAAAAAATATCCAAAATAGAAAGGATATAATACAATAATCCATGTAGGACTGTAAACTATATTATAAAAGAATGTATAAAAGATAGATTGATAGATGGTGAATGAATATAATGAAAGGGCCCATATATATAAACCTAAGAGCACTTAGAGAAACATTCAAGAAGGCATGTGTCACTTAGTGTTCCTTAATTAACTATTATTATTATTATGTTATAGGCCCAATTTGAGTGTGGGAGGACTCTTTCAATGGAGATGGAATGTGAAGAGCTATATCAATGGTGGCCAATGGCTAGAACCCCAAGCACACCTGGAAATGGTTGTGGCCAATAGAGTTGTGGATGGATCTGTTATAGCTATGTTGAAAATATGGAAGGTTTTCATCTAATGTACATGGATTCTTGGAGTTGTACATGTGAAGAATATGCATAATCATCATATTTACCACTTCCGTTTGTCCATCTGTTTGTGGGTGAAAGACAATTAATTTGGTCAGCTTGGTGTCCATCAAAGACCATAGGTTGGACCAAAAGGAATTGAACAATATGATATCCCTATCTGAAATAGTGGTCCTTGGTGGCCCAAAATAAACCCAAACATGCTAAAATAAGAGCCTAGTAGTGGCCTTGACTGTGATACTCTTTTTACATAGTACCAAAATGTCCATCTTACAGAACTGATCGACAACCACAAAGACACAGTCATGACTATGTTTGGTGGAGGGAAAACCTAACATGTAATCCATGGAGATTGAATCCTAGGGATTGTCTAGGCTAGGGAGAAAAGTGTACAACCCTTGATTCTTGATGGATAGGTTTGTGATGGCACAAGTAGTGCATAACCTAATATACTTGGTGACGTCCTGTCAAAGATTTTGCTAGTAGAAATACTTTTGAACTACTGCTACTATCTACTCCACACCAAAGTGCTCTGCCACCTCACTGTAATGTGTCTTCCAAATTAACTTTGCATGTTCCCTTGAAGGAACACAAAGATGGCATATATAACATGAGAGTGCATCCTGGAGGTGGAAGTCCATGACTTGCTTTCCTGCACTCAG
>SNQJ01S0099959.1:0-11224 GCA_010110895.2 Picea sitchensis | reverse complement strand
GGTGAAGCAAAAAGAGAAAGATGTATCAGATTTTTTTTCAGGTTGTGATCCAGGTCATAAGTAGGAATTAGTAAAGATTATTTCTAACTATGATGAGCTATTTTAGGAACCTACAGGGTTGCCTCCCAAGAGGGGGGTTGAACATGAAATTTATTTGTAGCAGGATGACCCTCTTACTAATATTGGTATGTTTAGGTCACCAATGATATAGAGTGAAGAGATCAAGAAACAAGTTCATGATTTGCTCGATAAGGGAATCATAAGGTCAAGTTCCTCTCTGTGTGGATCTCCTATTGTGTTTCTGTCAAAGCAAGACAATACCCGGGGGATGTGTATTGACTTTCAGTCACTGAACAAGATCATGGTAAATAAATGATATCCTCTTCCTAGAATTGATGATTTATTGGATCAATTGAAAAATGTTGTCTATTTCACTAAGTTATATTTGAGAAGTGGTTACCATCAAATTAGGATTGCAGAAAGTGATGTGTGGAAAACTGCTTTCAAGACAAAACATGGATTGTTTGAATGGTTGGTTATGAGATTTGGTTTATGAAATGCACCCACGACATTTATGAGGGTAATGAATGATGTATTCATGCCTTTTATAGATGATTTTGTTGTTGTCTACTTAGATTATATCTTGGCCTTTAGTTTAAACATTGGAAGATCATGTAATGCATGTTGGGAAAGTATTTGAACTTTTGAAAAGGGAGAAGTTGTATGTAAAGATGTCTAAATGTGAATTTGGAAAAACCTCTCTAGTGTACTTTGGTTATATTATAGGGAATGGTCAGATGAAGATATATCCCTCTAAGGTGGAAGTCATCATGAATTGACCCAAGCCAAACACTGCCACGAAAGTCGGGAGATTCTTAGGGGAAGTACAATACTGGAGGGAATTTATTGTTAATTTCTCTTTCATTGCAACTCCTTTGCATGCATTAAGAAGTGTGAAATAGGTCTTTCAGTGGGGAGGAAAAAAACAAAAATCCTTTGATACATTTAAAGAGAAAATAAGTATTGTACCAGTTTTGGCTCTGTCGGATATGAAACAACCATTTGAAATAAAAATCGATGCAAGTGGATATGCCATGGGAGCAGTCTTGATGCAACGAGGTAAACCTATTTGTTACCATTTTGAAAATTTTACTCAAGTAGTAATTAACTGTCCAACATATGATAAGGAATTGTATTCTTTGGTACAAAGTGTTAAAAAATGGAAGCATTACTTAATGGGGAAGGAAACAATAACACACAGATCATCAACCATTATAGTATTTCCAATAAAAAACCAAGCTACAACAATCACAACACTTTATATGGATGGATTTCTTACAACAACTTCATTTGGTGATTAAGTATAAGAAGGACATTCTTAACAAGGTTGCATATATGTTATCAAGACCAATAATGAATGCATCTACCATACTAAAGCATCATTCTTTAGCTCATGAAAGTTTTGTTGAACAATATGCTAGAGATGATGACTTTAAATATGTGTATGAATCTCTAAGTCATAGAAATCAAAATGAAGAATTGGATTGTCATGTGTATGATAATTTATTGTATCATATTGGAAAGCTTTGTATACCCAAGGATGAAAGAGAAAATGTAATGAGGGAAGCCCATACATATCTCATTTCTTGTCACTTCGAGGTAGGAAAGACGATAAAACAGTTGCAAAGATATTGTTATTGGCATCAAATGAATGAAATAGTTTCCAAGTATGAAAAAGGGTGTGTTTTCTCTCCCACAAGTAATCCTAGCAACAAAAATTTCAGGTTATATACATCACTTCCAATACCTTCTCAACCATGGGAAAGTGTGGGGGGTTTTCCGATGTATGGAACACATCATGATTACTTGTATGCCATAGTGGATAGGTTCATTAATATGTGTATCTTAATTCCTTGTAAGAAGCAATTCGCAACTGAACAAACAACACAATTGTTCTTTAATAATGTTGGGGTTCATTTTGGGTTTCCTACATCTATTTTATCTGATCGAGACTCTCAATTCTTGGGGAATTTTTCTTCTAGTTTGTAGGAGTTGATGGACACTAAGTTAAAGAAGAGAATCAATTTTCATCCATAGATAGATGGACATACAAAGGTGGTGAACGAGATGTTGGATTACTGAGAGGGGGGGTGAATCAGTAATAGAGAAAATTAAACCTTTTCAACCATATAATGAAAGTGTTATATCAATGTAGCATCATAATCCAATAATTGTAGAGTAAATAAACAATGAAAAAATGAGAAATCATACACATACATAGTACAACAATGTTTTTACGTGGAAAACCAAAGCGGGAGAAAACCACATAATGCTTTTTCTTATATGTCTTGAAGAATTACATTCATTGGAAGCAACAACTTCCTTTGTTTTCCAGCTACAACTGGAAGGAGGCTCCAATCCCCTAGTTTCTCAGGATACAACCTGAGGGAAGCTCCAACTCCCCAATTCTCTGGCTACAACCCCCTATGTTCTTCAGCTACAACCAGAAGGTGGATACAACCACTTGTCTTTGCCCCGTCCAACTGCCCTGACGTATAAGTAGAATGATGGAACCATTGTCACACTATCACTGTGATATATACTACTGTATACTTGTACCAATCAACTTGTAACAACCTGTACCAATAACAAGTGCCAACATGTACTATACATCAACCTATACCTCAACTTGTACCATAAACAAATGCATCAACCATCCACCAAACCTGTACCTCAACCTGTACCATCAATGATTGCATCAACCACACACCAAATATGTACCAATCGTGCATCAAATACACATCAACTATGACACATCAACTATGACTCATCAATATGTACCAACATTATCAAGTATACACCTCATGTATGTGCCAACTCATCAACTACTTGTCTAAACTACGTACCTCAACCATACACCAAGTACATATACTAAAATAACCATCAAAAGTTCTTTAGCAATACATCACACTATCCATAACCAAATACCATAAACCCTTACATCAAACCATGTGCCACAACCTCACTATTATGTAGCCTCAGCTAAACCAACAACTTCAACAACACATCACAACCAAAAGACCAATACCCATATGCCAAATACCAACAAAAAAATACCAATTGTATCCCTCAACAAATTTTATATATGCAATACTACTAAACATCCAATACCATCTCAAGAGCTAAACCCTAGCTCACAAAACACACCTCAAACAAGATGTGTCATATCTCTCATAAATAGACCCCAACCATGTTGCTGCCATGAATTTTCTGCCGTGATTTTTCTGCCACGAATTTTTTGCCATGATTTTTCTAACGCACTTTTTTTGCCGCGATTTTTTTGCCGCACTTTTTATGCTGTGATTTTTCTACCGCACCTTTTCTACCGCATTTTTCCTGCCACACTTTTTCTGCTGCAATTTTTCTTCTGCAATTTTTCTCTATCAATAATACCTTCCCAAATAACCTGTCATAGAAATAGATATTCAATGATATTCAAGTGTGTTTTAAATGAGAGACCCTTGCTTCTTATTTATAATTTTATGTATCTTCCTCAATGGGTTACCTTCTAACCATCTTAACCCACTTTCATTATTTTAGGGTTAACCCACTTATAACCACTTGTCCACTTAACTTAACCAATTTCCATAATTAGTAAGTTCTCCATTAACTTTATTATTTAAATAATTTATTTTGCATCCTCTTTGACTTATAGTACACTCATCACTTCACTTTATTATTTAAATAATTTCTTCTTTGCAAACAATTTGTCTACTTTGACCTTTTGGGGATTCTAGATGAATCATGAGGGTTCTCCAACTTCACATGGCCGTAACTGTCTAATCGTGAGGAGTTATGTGACGTTCCATATACCACCAGAAATGGCATGAGATGTACTATCCATCTAGAATAGTTTTACCTACAAATATATCAAAATTCATACCATTATCCATCAAACAAACTTGGGTCCATTACCCAAACCTTTGTGCTACCAGAATTCGCTACCAGACTTTCTTCAAGGGTTGACATCAATGACAACCAACCCAATTAATCAACAATATCCCCCTTTGGTATTGATGACGACACTCTGATGCAATATTGAAGTCATATCACTCATGCTCCCCTTGTGACCATCACTCCCCATGGAACCATGCCTCTGTGCTCTGCATCTGATAAATATCCCCCCCTTTGTCATACTGATGATTGTTTCTTGCTTAACCATGATACTAAACACTCACCCAAGTAGAAAACTGCTCCACCGATGCTTCATCGATCATCAATGCAACCTGCCCAATCTGCATCTATGTAGGCAATAAGTGATATATCCTTTCCCTTTGGATACCATAATCCAAACTCTTCTGTTCCTTTGAGATATTTGAAAATCTTCTTCACTGTTAATACATGTGATTCCTTTGGTGCTGCTTGAAATCGTGCCACCTGTCCAACTTCCTGCATTACATCTGGTCTAGATGTTGTCACATATAGTAAGCTACCAATTATTGACATGTATTGCCTCTGGTTTGTAAACTTTGTATCATCATCTTTTCTCAACTTGAAACTGGTTTGCATAGGAGTGGTAACTGGTTTGCAATATTCTATTCCGAACCTCTTTAAAATTTCTCTGATATACTTAGTTTGAGAAATAAATTTTTTATGGTTTCTTTGACGTATCTGAAGACCCAGAAAGAAGGATAGTTCTCCAAGTAATGACATTTCAAATTCATTCTGAATATCCTTTGCAAATTCATGTCTTAACCTGTCATCAATACTTCCAAAAATAATGTCATCAACATAAACTTCAATTAATAAAATACTATCTTGAGTTACATTGATGTAGAAGTTGCTATCTGCACTTCCTTTTCTGAACCCTACCTGCTGTAAATATTTATCCAGTCTAGAGTACCATGCTCTAGGAGCCTGTTTTAGACGATATAAGCCCTTCTTCAATTTACACACATAATCTACGTTCTCTGACAACTAAAATCCTTCTAGTTGTTAAATGTAGACTTCTTCTTCAAGTTCCCCATTCAGAAAATCTGATTTCACGTCCATATGATACACTTTAATATTCTTGGAGCATGCATAAGCTAGGAGAAATTAGATTGCTTCCATTCTGGAAACTGCAGCAAATGTCTCTTCAAAGTCAAGCCCTTCAACCCGTGTGTATCCTTTACATACCAATATAGCTTTGTTCCTTGTAACCTGTCCATATTCATTTAATTTATTTCTCAATACCCACTTTGTGCCAATCACATTCTTATTCTTTGGTCTTGGAACCAATTCCCAAGTGTCATTATTCTCTATTTGATCCAATTCTTCATCCATGACCTTATTCCAAAATTCATCCTTGTTGGCCTCTTCAAAACTGTTTGGTTCAATCTTAGATGAGAGTGCTAGGTGCATTTGTTTTGGTGAACATATTCTTCTTCTAGTCTCAACTCCATCTTTTTTTCCGATAATCTAATTTGAAGGATGATTCTTCTGTACTTTTCTTATAGGTGTCTTTGGAGGCACTTTCTGAACTTGCTCTTCTACTTCTGTTTGATCCTCTTCATCTTCTCCTTCTACTTCTTCTTCATTTTCGTAAAGTTGTTCCATTGATTCATTTTCTTCTTCCTTTAATTCTCGTCCACTTGTTTCATTGATGCTTTCCGCAACTTTGTTCAACCTCAAATTGTAACACTTGTATTCTTTCCTTGTACTTGAGTAACCAATAAGTACTCCTTTGTCCACACGAGAGTCAAACTTTCCCATTCTTCCATCTTCTCTTTTGATGTAACATTTTCTTCCAAATAGTCTGAAGTGCTTCACATTTGTTGGTATTCCTTTCCATAGCTCGTAGGGAGTTTTGTCAATGGTGTTTCTGAGCATTACTCCGTTTTGAATGTGAACCATTGTATGCACTGCATGTGTCCAAAATATATCTATCAATTTGGAATCCATTAACAATGTTCGAGCCATTTCCTATACTGTCCTATTCTTTCTTTCAACAACTCCATACTGTTAATGTGTCTTAGAAATGAAGAATTGCCTTTTTATTCCATGCGAAGTAGTCCATAAATTCCTTTGAAGTGAACTCTCCCCCATTATCATATCTCAAACATTTTATTTTTGAATCCATTTCATTTTCAACCATTTCCTTGTAGACCTTGAAGTTTTCAAAAGCTTCTGACTTATTCCTGAGAAAGAAAACTACAGTCATTCTTGTATAATCATCAACTAATAACAGAAAGTATTTCTCACCTTTTAAACCCTTTGTTGTAGTTGGTCCAACTAGATCAATATGCACAATTTCCAGTGGTCTTGTTGTTGAATATTCTTTTGATTTAAACCTGGTCTTTGTTTGTTTTCCTTGTTGACAATGCTTGCATAAAGTGTTGGTTGTTTTCGTAATCTGGGGCATTTCTCTAATTGCTTCCTTTTTGCTGACTTTGACAAGGTTATCAAAATGTATATGACCCATTCTTCTGTGACATAGCCAACTTTCATCATCCTTTCCTAGAAAACACTTTCATTTCCAATTTCACTTAGTACATATATGTTGCTTGAAGTTCTTGTAGCTGTTGCAATCAATTTTCCTAAACCTTCTTTTCTTATCTCGCACTTTTGTGAATTGAAAATAACCTTGGTCACACATTTGACTCACACTTAGAATATTATGTTTGATATCTTCTACTAGTAGAACATTTTTTTCCTTGGTATTCTTGTTTCCAATTCCGACTGTGCCTTTTCCAATGATTTTAGTTGAATCATCATTTCTGAAGGAGACTGATCCATCTCTTTCCTTTATTAATGTAATAAACATGTTTTTATCACCTGTCATTTGTTTTGAACAACCACTGTCAACATACCAACCACATTTCTTCTTCTTAGCTTGTAGAGTGAGTGTGAATTCTTCATTGCTATACTGATTCTACTTTCTTATCCATGTTCTCTTCTGAGGTTCTTGTCTGTGAATTTTGTTGTTCTGTTGAGGTTCTCTAGGAGGAAATTTCATTCTACAATCTTTGGCAATGTGTCCAAAGTTGTTACACTTGTAGCATTCCACTTCAGTGCTCAATGATTCAAACTTGTTGTAACTTATTCTTTGTGTTTCACTAGGCCTTATTGGATAACCATTTTGTGTATGACTTTCAAAGTTGTTTATGTTCCTGCAGTCAACTCTGCAATTCATAGATTTATGTCCAAAATATTACATGCATAACATTAACCAAAAAAGATAGTTTGATACCTGGGAGTTGAAGATATTCTGAAAGGAGTTGCTCTTTTGAATCCTTCTTCTTCCTAATGCCTATTTGTCGGTTGTTGATTCTGAAATCTGAATCTTCTTGGTGGAGGAGTGTCTATGTAATCTTCCTTGTAGATATTCCTATCCCCTTTGATTTCTTCTGCATAGATTTTTGGTTATGTTTCTTGTTCTGTTGTTTTGGAACTTGATCCCTTTTCTTTCTGATTGTATCTAAGTCCGGACTTGTCATGATGAGGTTTTTTGACTGCCAATAATGCCATCCAAAACTTGTGAGTTGTTCTGCATATTTTTCTTTTGAAGATCCTTTCTTAATGTCATAATCTTTGCTTCCAAATTTTCAATGATCCTATCTCTTTCTTCTAGCTGTTCTTTGAGTGATTCTTCAATTATTTTATCTTCTTCTATTTGAACCTTCAAATTTGTGATCATTTGTTCTAGTTGCTGAGTGTCTTGTTTATTGTCTAGTTCCGCTTGTAGCTTCTTGTTTTTCTTCTTCTCTCTTCTTATAACTTCTATGGCACACACCAATTCTTCTCGGTAGTCAACTTCCGCCTCTTCATATTCTTCTTTGAGCTCTTCATATTTTTCTTCGGTGTATTCTTTTTCAGATTCTTCTATTGCCATGAATATAACTGTTTCTGTCTCACCGTCACTGAATTCATCTTCATCTGATGAGCATATGTCTTCTTTGGTGCATAAGCTTTTCTTGAAATATTTCTTTGTGGTTCTTTTTCCTTTGTATGTTTTTTTTGATATTTGAATAACCTTCATCATTCCTCTTATTTTTCTTATGAGGACATTTGTTAGAAAAATGACCAATACCATCACAATTAAAACAAATCAATGGAAACTTACCTTTATATCTGTCCTTGGTTCCCTTATTCAATCTTCTGACAAAGTTGGTCATTTATTCATCATCTTCCGAGATGTCACTGCTATTGCTATGTTCTTTTTATTTTTTCTTTCCCTTTTTCTTTGGACTTTTGGATTCTTTGAAAGCTGTTTTTTTTTTTATATCTGGATTTTCCTGTTCAGTTCTCATTTCATATGCTATGAAGATTCCATGTAGGTCATCCATGCTTATTGAGTCTAGATCTGCTCTTTCTTCTAGTACTAATATCTTAGGATCAAATCTCATAGGAAGAGATCTTAGTACCTTTTGAACAATTACAGATTCTTTAATTTCTTCTCCCAATCCTATGATTGCATTTACTATTTCATCGACTCGTAAGAAGTAAGATGCAATATTCTCATCTTATTTCATGTTTAGTTTTTCGAACTGAGCTCTGTAAGTTTCAAGCTTTGTTCCTTTGACTTTTGAATCTCCTTCATAAATATTTTGGATCTTTTCCCAAATATCTTTAGTGGATTTACGATGTATAACTTTGGTGTACACTGATTCACAAAGACCATTAAAAGTGCATTTGTGGCTTTGGAATTATTTTTATCGAGTTTCATCGCTCTTTCATTTGTCGGTGGAACTGCTATTTCTTTGTATCCATCTACAATTGATTGCCAAATTTCAAATACCTGTGCCTATATATATGTTTTCATCCTTCTGCTCCAAAATGCATACTTTTGTCCATCAAATTATGGTATTCCATTTTTATACATGTTGTTTCTTTCCATGATGTACCTTTCAATGATTAAACTGATTTTTGAAGGAACCTTCTCTAATACCAATTGTTGGATTACTGAGAGAGGAGGTGAATCAGTAATAGAGAAATTTAAACCTTTTCAACCATATAATGCAAGTGTTATATCAGTGTAGAATTATCATCCAATAGATGCAGAGTAAATAAACAATGAACAAATGAACAATCATACACATACACAGTACACCAGTATTTTTACGTGGAAACCTAAAGCGAGAGAAAACCACATAATGTGTTTTCTTATATGTCTTGAAGAATTACATTCATTGGAAGCACCAACTTCCTTTGTTTTCTAGCTGCAACTGGAAGGAGGATCCAACCCCCTATTTTCTCAGGATACAACCTGAGGGAATCTCCAACTCCCCAATTCTCTGGATACAACCAGAAGGAGGATACAACACCTTATGTTCTCCGGATACAACCAGAAGGTAGCTACAACCACCTATCCTTGCTTCGTCCAACCACCCTGACGTATAAGTAGAATGATGGAACCACTGTCACACTATCACTGTGAGATATACTGATGTAGACCTGTACCAATAAACCTGTAATCAACTTGTGACAACCTGTACCAATAACTTGTGCCAACATGTACTATACATCAACCTATACCTCAATTTGTACCATAAACAAATGCATCAACCATGCAACAAACCTGTATCTCAACCTGTACCATCAATGAGTGCATCAACCATGCACCAAATATGTACCAATCGTGCATCGAATACACATCAACTATGACTCATCAAGATGTACCAACATCATCAAGTATACACCTCATGTATGTGCCAACTCATCAACTACCTTTCTCAACCATGTACCTCAACCATACACCAAGTACATATACCAAAATAACCATCAAAAGTTCTTTAACAATACATCACACTATCCATAACCAAATACCATAAACCCTTACATCAAACCATGTGACACAACCTCACTCTTATGTAGCCTCAATCTAAACCAACAACTTCAACAACACATCACAACCAAAAGACCAATACCCATATGCCAAATACCAACAAGAAAATACCAATTGTATCCCTCAACAAATCTAGTATATGCAACAATATTGAACATCCAATACCATCTCAAGAGCTAAATCCTAGCTCACAAAACATACCTCAAACAAGATGTGTCATATCTCTCATAAATAGACCCCAACCATGTTGCTGCCGCGATTTTCCTGCCACACTTTTTCTGCTGTGATTTTTCTACCGCACTTTTTCTGACGCACTTTTTCTGCCGTATTTTTCTTGCCGCATTTTTTCTGCTGCAATTTTTCTCTATCAATAATACCTTCCCAAATAACCTTTCACAAAAATAGATATTCAATGATATTCAAGTGTGTTTTAAATGAGAGACCCTTTCCTCTTATTTATAATTTTATGTATCTTCCTCAAGGGGTTAGCTTCTAACCATCTTAACCCACTTTCCTTATTTTAAGGTTAACCCACTTATAACCACTTGTCCACTTAAATTAAGCACTTTCCATAATTAGTAAGTTCTCTATTAACTTTATTATTTAAATAATTTATTTTGTATCCTCTTTGACTTATAGTACACTCATCACTTCACTTTATTATTTAAATAATTTCTTCTTTGCAAACACTTTGACTACTTTGACCTTTTGGGGCTTCTAGATGAATCATGAGGGTTCTCCAACTTCACATGGCCATAACTTTCTAATCGCGAGGAGTTATGTGACATTCCATATACCACCGGAAATATCATGACATTTACTATCCATCTAGAATAGTTTTACCTGCAAATATATCAAAACTCATACCATTATCCATCAAACAAACTTGGTTCCATTACCCAAACCTTTGTGCTACCAGAATTTGCTACCGGACTTTCTTCAAGGGTTGACATCAATGACAACCAACTCAATTAATCAACAAAATACCGTGGTACATTTGTTTTGAGGGTACTGCAGTAAACATCCTGAGTTGTGGGATGAACAATTGAACTATGTACAACATGCCTATAATCATCCCATGAATTATTCTACTCAAAGATATCATTTTGAAACATGTTTTGGATACTTTCCTAAATCACCTATGGATTTTTCTTTTGGGGAAACAAGTAAAGTGGATGGACAAGATGATTCCAACAAAGATAAGAGGTTCATTCAAAGGATCCAATAGGTACATCAGGTAGTACATGAACAATTGGAGAAGATCCAAGGAAAGTACAAGGTGAGGTATGACAAGCATCAGGTTGATCATCAGTTCCAAGTTGGTGATCAATTGTGGTTACATATCAACAAAGAAAGAATGAAGAGTGAAGGTAAGAAGATCAAACCAATCAGGTATGG
>SNQJ01S0099957.1:7494-38433 GCA_010110895.2 Picea sitchensis | reverse complement strand
ATGATACCTCGGACCAATTACCTCATGGAGCAAGAGCCCTCTCTGATGCAAGCCCAGGTCGGTAGTGATGGAAGCTGGTACTGCTGACAGGACAAAGCTGGCGGAGAATAAGAAAGATGGGCCCTCTGGGGTCATGCTCAAGTCAATCTGCTCTTGTACTCCATGTCTGGGATCATGTGGGCTTCGAGACATGATCTCCCAGTTATCCCTAGATATCAGGGATAACAGTACCGAGGATAGTTTTGATGTGAATTTGCAAGTTATTGATTTGACGAGGTCCAAGACTTAAGTTGGTGAATATTTTGAAGACTCTTGTTGAGAGGACAAAATGAGTAAATCCCTCATGAATTCAAGGCTATAGAAGAACATTAACCGACAGATTTAGAAGGAGAATTATGAGTTAAGGATGCAATTGCAAATTCTTTAGGAAGAGAAGTAGAAGCTGCAAGATCAAATGATATGTCATGAGGAATTTCATGAAGGTATTTTTCATGAGTTGAAAAGGAAGTTGCAAAAAAAGGATAAAGTATTGGCACCATTAGCATTAATCCATGAATATTGGCAAGTTGAGAATGTAAAGTCTCTGATGTAAGAGAACCTAGCCCCTTCGAAAGGCATGATAAAGAAGGATGAATCCTTGTATTATTATTTTTCCTGTCAATATGGAGAATGATCGAAGACGACTGAAGCAAACAAAACTTTAGATGAATAGGTTCTTCATAAGCAATTAGGCTTACCTTCCATCCTAGGGAAAGGTAACATATGTAAGACATATTTAGAAAGGGATTTGCGTTCTAAAGAGAGAATGAAGGCTTTTCCAATTGGTAAATGGTCTATGTATCCATGTACTTCTTGCGGAACTAGTAGCCATGATATGAAGAAATGTCGAAGAATACATTTTGTGCAAGAAAATCCATCCAAGAAGAAGGATAAAGGTAAAGATCATTTCTCAAAGAAAAGGATAAGAGGAAATGAAAAGAAGGGATCATGGTTCCAAGATAGGAATAAGATACTCTGCTCTTATTGTGGTAAGAGTGGACATTAGATTGAAAAGTGTTGGGCACTTTATCCACACTTATGTCCAAATTATAACTAGAAATATGTAAAGGCACTTGCAAGAAGACAAGCAGTAGCCCATGGTGAAGTTAATTGTCTTGTTGAAAGATTTGAGAAAGAATAATTCCTAATGGTTGGTATTAACAAAGTGATATATGAAGACATCGAGGAATGGTTCGTGGACAATGGTTCATCTCGCCACATGACCAGGATGATATCATTATTCCTGACTTTATCCAAGGTCGACACAGATTTCTATGTAGGATATGTCACTAACACCAAACAAGCAATAAGGGGGTATGGATATGTAAGATTCCAAATAGAGTCCAGAGGATTTATGGGAATAGAACATATTTTATATGTTCCAAATTTGAAAGTAAACCTACTCTTAGTTGCGTATTTTGAGGATGAAGTCTATGCAATCGCATTTCAGAATGGATAGGTACTTGTGTATTCAAGGGAAGCTACTCAAGACACAACAATAGTTCTTGGTGTTCGCAAGGAGAGGTTATATAGGTTATTGGGAAGACCTATAATCTGGTCTAATGGTTTCTTAGATTCAACATTAGATTCTATGTCGGATTCAATGTCAGATTCAACATCAATGTCAGAGGCATTTCCAGAGATAGGAAGTTGTGAGACTCCTTCCACTACTAAGGGGAGGATGAGTCCATGAACAAGTCATCCATCAAAAGAGATTTTATTGTAAATATGTATATTTGTAAATGTAATATGCATATGTAGATATCTCATAAAGTCTATTTAGAATTCTTGTAAGCCACACATTATAGATTATAAGAGTGAGGAATTCTGTAAAATTTCTATATAGCCACCTTCTATGTTGTTAAGAGTCAGAGGAATTTTGTAATAGAGTTTTTATATAGCCACATTATATGTTGTTAAGATTCAGAGGAATCTTGTAAAATTATTTCTATATAGCCACCTTACATATTGTTTGAAGTGAGAGGAATCTTGTAAAAGGGTTTATATATAGTCGCTTTGTTATAGGAGTGAGAGGGATCTTATAAATATTTCTAAGCCTTTTGACAACAATATATAAAATTGTATTGCCTTGTTATCAGCTAAAGGACTACATATGGATCAAATTGTCTAAGTCAACATTCTTATTCTTAAGAACCGAAGGTGAAGGAACAAAAGGATGCAAGCAATTGGAACATGTAGATCGGAAGTAGGAAGAGCATCGAAGTAATGTAAAAGTTCGTAGAGATGGTAAAGGAGAAAGAATCTTCTTTGTAAGAGGATGCATGTTATAAGCATCTTCAATATAGTATGTCATGTTCGTGTAGATGTATACCTTGACCAAAATAAGTTCAATACAGATTGTTACAGTACAAATATAATTGTTTTCAAGATAGGAGAAAGGAAATGGACATGGAATTCATTCAGAGACTCCTACAGATAGATCCACAATACACGAATAGAGAGTCCAAAAGAGAAAGGCATAGATCAACATTCGACTTGGTTTCATATTGGACGAGATAGAGTATCTTAAGAAAAGTAGGAGATGTGAGTGGATTTTGAATACAAGATTTGGATATTGCAAAGATTCAGTGAATAAGACTTTTGTTATGAAGGAATCTATGAGCTAGAACTAGAACTATATTTTATTAGTAACAATGTTAGAGGCTAGAGTCAGAGTCATATTTAAGAAGCAGACACAAGAACATTCATATATTATCTAAGATATGAGATCCAAGATGAAAAATGAGTCCAAAAATACTTAGGAAGGTGGAAGAGTGAAGAAGACTTATCACTAATTTACTGGATGAGATCATTTCTGTAAGGTGGAAGAGTGCATTAGAGTTATCATCACTAATTTGTTGGATATCTATACTTTTGTAGGTCCAAAATTTCTTTAGTGGGAAGGTGTGATCCAGGAGGATCCATGAATGCTCACAGAGGTCTAAGAGGATCCATAAAAGCTCAAAATTTGACCATATCAAATGCTTTTTAAAACTACATCAATACATAGAAATCGACGATAGCTTTTCAATGACACAAAATTCATCTTAAATGGATCTTATATGCAAAAGTTATGTATGGTCAAAGTTCGGGTCAAACTAGAGAAAAAAGGAAAATGTCAAAGGGGTCAAAGGTGACATGTGTCACCACTACAAGGGTGACACATGGAATGACCGTACAGGTTTTATAGTGCTTACATGGCGATCTCATATGGTGACATGTGGCAGACAGGTGACATGACATGTCCAATTGGTAAGGTGATGTGGTAGTTCGTACAGTCTAAGTAGGCTAATAGTTTGTCGACACGTGGCAAGAATAGACCAATGAGAGGATGCCATGTGGCAGCCTCCCATTGACCATTAATGGTCAATGTTTATCAAAAGTATAGGATTATATGGGGGTTGAAATCGCAACCACATATAACCTTACACAAACCTTCGTTACCATTGCACCATCACATTAGTTCTTACCTATATATGACATCAAATATATTTGAATTCATTTAAAGGTTTGTTCGGCAGAAAAAAAGAGTCAAGGGCCTAAGCCCCTAGCCCATGGTTTGTTTAAATTCCATATAACCATACCTATATTCGCACAGGTGGTTGAAACTATATTCCATGAGTAATATTCCACCACATATGTGTTATTTATAACATATGGTTTAAAACAACTACCATATATTAAGATATGGTTATAACCATATAACCAACAAAAAAATGAGAGTGCATTGTCATGGATTGAACCTGGAACCTCTGGGATATATTCTCTAGATCCTAACCATTATGCCACATGAACCACTTGTTACAAAAAACCCAATAAAACATATTTAATTTGATGTCGGAAGGTGCGGGTTGGAGGTTTGGGCCTGCGACCTATTTAATGGGTGCCCAGACCGAGATGGGAAAAAATTCCCAACTCGACACAAATCCCAAGGAGGAGTGAATGGATCCCAAGAGAGGGTATAGTATGGATGCATTGTTTTTCATGCCAAGAGAAAATCTAAGTTTGTCATTTTCTAGAAATGCGTGTAATGAGGTACTTTGTCCAAATGTAGTCAATTTTATACTCATTTTTCTCATTTTTCCAGGAGGATCTCAATGGTGATGCTATTTTTGTGATAAGAGGTCATTTGTAAAATTCATAGTCCAAATTGCCATTAATGAGTGCCATAGTGCATCGATTAACGTGTAAAGAGGGTGAAAGTGAGCCATTTCAGAATATGCTTGACTTCATACTCATTTTTCTCAGAATTTAGTAATGAACTCAATGTTAAATTCATTTTCTGAATTTCAACAATGGAATTAAAGAGAGTCCATAAAATTGGATTTTGTAATTCCATCTTGTAATGTAATTTGACATTTTGAGATTATGTGAAGCAACCTCACTGTTTAAAGGGAACTTGGAGATGAAGTAAAATATGTCATCAATATTGTATAACTTGAGTTATTTTATTTTCCATTGTGTTATCTCATAATTCTTCAAATTAATCATTAGTTTATGAGATTCTAGATAATAAGCACAACATCATTTTTCTACAAATCACCTCAATACAATCAAGAATTAATTTTGAATCGGGTTAGATGCTAATATGTATATTTTAAAGGAATGAGTGATATCTAATGATTTTCAGACTAGTAGGGCATTATCTGTTTCACAAAACATATGAGCAGATCAAATGTTTTTTTTTGGGGGAGGGCATGAAGCAGGACATCCACACTTTTGTGTTTGAATGTGATACTTGCCAACACAACAAGGGGGGAACAATCAAAATTCTAAGCACACTACAACAAGGGGAACAATCAAAAATCTCTAAGCAACACTACAACCCTTTATGTATTCCTCCCCCAAGAGATGGATCGATATATATATATATATATATATATATATATATATATATATATATATATATATATATATATATATATATATATATATATATATATATATATGAAATTCATTTTGATAATATTACCCAAATATGGAAATAAAATATTCATCATTGTTGTGGTTGATCGAATTTCGAAATATGTTCATTTATGTGCCCTCCAACACCCATTTACAACTTCCTTCGTGGCTCAAGTTTTCATGGAAATTATCTTCAAAATCCATGGAATGCCCCAAACTATAGTCTCCGAGTGTGATCCAATTTTCATAAAAAATTTATGACATTAATTTTTCAAGCTTCATGGAACCCAATTGCATCTCAACACTACATATCATCTCTAGAATAATGGTCAAACTGAAGCTGTCAACAATTATTTGGAAGCATATTTTCACTACTTCACATTCAAACGACAATGTCATTGGGTTCAGTGGTGACCACTAGTTGAATGGTGGTATGATACATATTTCCATGGTGCTACTCACATGAATCCATTTGAGGTGGTCTATAGTCAAAATTCACTCTCTTTATTATCTTACTTACCTAGTGTCTCCAATGTTCATGAGGTGGAAAAAAACCTTACCTTTTGAGCTGACATTCTACGCACACTTAAACATAATTTGGTAATGGCTCAGAATCGCATGAAGCAACAAGTTGATCAGTGTCATTCCAAATACCTTTTTTTTGAAGGGGATCAAGTGCTTATTTGTCTCCAACCATATAATCAAACTCCCCCTAGAGCACGTCACTGCCATAAAACTTCTCCCAAGTTTTATGGCCCTTATAAAATCCTCAAGTGAGTAGGGATCGTGGCTTACAATTTAATCCTTCCCAGTCACTCTAAGTTCCATCTATTTTTCATGTTTCTTGCTTAAAAAAAGTGATTGAAACCAAGTGCTAGATTCAAACTAGTCTCCTGGAATTGGATGAAGAAGGTTCAATTTGGTTGCAGCCACAAGTAGTCCTGTCCCAATGTGAGCATTGTTTCTGTCAATGAGTAATTCGAGAATTTTTAGTACAATGTTAGAGGCTAGAGTCAGAGTCGTATTTTAAAAGAAGACATAAGTACATTGATATAATATCTAATATCTGAGATCCAAGATGAAAATTGAGTCTCAAAATACTTAGGAATGTGGAAGAGCAAAGAAGAATTATCACTAAGTCACTCGATGAGAGAATTTCTGTAAGGTGGAATAGTGAGTTAGAGTTATCATCACTAATTTGTTGGATATCTATACTTTTGGAGGTCCAAAAGTTATTTAGTGAGAAGTTGTGATCCAAGAGGATCCAGGAATGCTCACAGAGGTCTAGGAGGATCCATAAAATCTCAAAATCTGACCATATCAAATGCTCTTTAAAAGTACATCAATACATAGAAATCGGAAATAGCTTTTCAATGACACAAAAATAACCTTAAATGGATCTTATATGCAAAAGTTATGGATGGTCAAAGTTTGGGTCAAACTAGAGAAAAAATGAAAAACTCAAAGGGGTCAAAGGTGACATGTGTCACCACTACAAGGGTGACATGTGGCATGACCATATAGGTTGTACAGTTCTTACATGGAAATCTCATATGGTGACACCTGGTAGATAGGTGACATGACATGTCTAGTTGGTAAGGTGATGTGGTAGTTCGTACAATCCAAGTAGGCTAATAGTTTGTCGACACGTGGCAAGAATATACCAATGAGAGGGTGCCATGTGGCAGCCTCCCATTGACCATTAATGGTCAATGTTTATCAAAAGTATAGGATTATATGGGGGTTGAACCCGTAACCACCTATAACCTTACACAAACCTTGGTTTCCATTGCACCACCACATTAGTTCTTACCTATATATGACATAAAATATATTTGAATTCATTTAAAGGTTTGTTCGGCAGAAAAAAAGGGTCAAGGGCGTAAGTCCCTGGCCCATGGTTTGTTTAAATTCCATATAACCATACCTATATTCGCACAGGTGGTTGAAACTATATTCCACAGGTAATGTGCCACCACATATGTGTTATTTATAGCATATGGTTTAAAAAAACTACCATATATTAAGATATGGTTATGACCATATAACCAACAAAAAAATGAGTGTGCATTGTCATGGATTGAACCCGAAACCTTCAAGATATAGTCTCTAGGTCCTAACCATTATGCCACATGAATCACCTGTTACAACAAACCCAATAAAACATATTTAATTTGATGTCGGAAGGTGCAGGTTGGAGGTTTGGGCCTGCAACCTATTTAATGGGTGCATGGACCGAGACAAGAACAAATTACCAAGTCGACACAAATATCTAGGAAGAGTGCATGGATCCCAAGAGAGGGTATGGTATGGCTGCATCATTTTTCGTGCCAAGAGAAAAGATAAGTTTGGCATTGTCTAGAAATGCTTGTCATGAGTTACTTTGTCCAAATGTAGTCAACTTTATACTCATTTTTCTCATTTTTCTGGGAGGAGCTTAATGGTGATGTTATTTTTGTGATAAGAGGTAATTTTAAAGTTCTTAGTCCATATTGCAATTAATGAGTGCCATAGTGCATCGCTTGGCATGTAAAGAGGGTGAAATTGAGCTAGTTAAGAATATGGTAGACTTCATACTCATTTTTCTCAGAATTTCATAAGGAACTCAATGGTAAATTCCTTTTCTCAGTTTCAACAGTCGAATTAAATACATTCCATAAAATTGGATTTTGTAATTCCATGTTGTAATGTAATTTGACATTTTGATATTATGTGAAGCAGTCTCACTGTTTAAAGGGAACTTGGAGATGAAGTAAAATATGTCCTCAATATTGTATAACTTGAGTTATTTTATTTTCTTTTGTGTTATCTCATAATTCTTAAAATTAATCATCAGTTTATGAGATTCTAGATAAGAAGCACAACATCATTTTTCTGCAAATCACCTCAATACGATCAAGAATTAATTCTGAATCGGGTTAGATGCTAATATGTATATTTTAAAGGAATAAGTGGCATCTAATGATTTTCAGACCAGTAGGTAATTCTCTCTTTCACAAAACATATGAATAGATCAAACATTTTTTTTTTGGGGAGGGCATGAAGCAGGACATCCACACTTTTGTGTCTGAAAGTGATACTTACCAACACAACAAGGGGGGAACAATCAAAACTCTAAGCACACTACAACCTTTCTGTATTCCTCCTGCTACATGGAATGATATATCTATGGAATTCATTGTTGGATTACCCAAATATGGAAATAAAATATTCATCATTGTTGTGGTTGATTGCCTTTCAAAATATGTTCATTTATGTTCCCTCCAACACCCATTTAGAACTTCCTTGGTGCCTCACGTTTTCATGGACAATATCTTCAAAATCCATGGAATGTCCCAAACTATTGTCTCCGAGTGTGATCCAATTTTCATAAGCAATTTATGACATTAATTTTTCAAGCTTCATGGCACCCAATTGCATCTCAGCACTACATATCATCCCTACACTAATGATCAAACTAAATCTATTAACAATTGTTTGGAATCATATTTGCACTACTTCATGTTCAAACGACAATGTCATTGGTTTCAGTGGTGACCACTAGCTGAATGGTGGTATAGTACATCTTTCCATGGTGCTACTCACATGACTCCCTTTTAGGTGGTCTACATTCAAAATTCACTCTATTTATTATCTTACTTACCCAGTGTCTCCAATGTTCAGGAGGTGGAAAAAACCCTTACCTTTTGAGTTGACATTCTATGCACGCTTAAAGATAATCTGGTCATAGCTCAGAATCACATGAAGCAACAAGATGATGAGTGTCATTCCAAATCCCTTTTTGTTGAAGGGGATCAAGTGCTTATTTGTATCCAACCATGTAATCAACTTTCCCCCAGAGCACATAACTGGCATAAAATTTCTCCCAAGTTTTATGGCCCTTATAAAATCCTCAAGTGAGTAGGGATTGTGGCTTACAATTTAGTCCTTCCCAGTCACTCTAATTTCCATCTATTTTTTCATATTTCTTTCTTAAATAAAGTGATTGAAACCAAGTGCTAGATTCAAAATAGTCTCCTGGAATTGCTTGAAGAAGGTTCCATTTGGTTGTAGCCACAAGTAGCCTTGGCATAACGTGAGCATTGTCTCTGTCAATGAGTAATTCAAGAAATTTTAGTATAGTGGAAGGATACACAACTGAATGATGTCACATGGGATTTGGTTTCCATTATGCTACAATTTACACATCTCAAGCCTTGAGGACAAGGTTGTTCTTGAAGGGGAGGGGGGGGGTATGTTAGGGTCCTAAACTCCCTAACCCCTAAAGTTGATAGAATGATATTTTTTTCTATGTAATAAAGGTCATCATTAGTACATAAGGCCTATGTAATAATGTGAACATGTCTAATGTAAGAATACTTACTAGAAGGTTCTGCCTCTTCTTCCTGTATAGTGTTCTCAAGAAGATAGAAATAGTATATACAGGTGTTACACATTATTTTCGTCACCCTTATGATTGTTAGTGATGCAAACCTATCTGTTGTCTTCAGAGGGGTCAGTGGCCTGAATTCCTGAAGAAAGAAGGGAGAAGAACTTTGCCTAAGAGAAGAAGTGTTATTTTCCTTTGTAAAAAACCTATTAAAGAAGATCGTTGTAGGATGCACTATACGTAGGGTGCGATGATTCCTGATCACTGCACTTTTCTCTAAAGCTAGACAACGATGTCATCACAGGCTGCACTATAGCTAGGGTGTGACAATTCCTGTACGTGGGGAAAAAGAGCATCTTCTCAATGCTTCTAGAAGGAGAAGCTTCTATGGTGAGGTGGCCTCTGAACGGTTTGGATCTTATTCGCTTTCATGATTTAGTGGGATCATCCTAACCTCGTCACCTTATCCTCTTCAACTTATAAAAGGAGAGGAGCTCTCATGGAGAAAGTTAGATTGAAAATTTGGCTTGAGATTGTTAGCTTGGTTAGAATGGCTTTGAGCTTTGATTTTTCAAGATAGATTGTGAGTAGCTATCAAATATACATTCTCAGAATCTGTGGATTAGAAGTGTGTGGGAAGCAAGGAACTATTGGAAGGAACCTGACAACATCAAGGCATCTGGTTGTATCTTTCTTCCACATTCTTTAATACATATATACTTTTATTTACTATATGAATTTTATTTGTCCATATTGTATTATTCCTTGGTCACATACATAGTTTCATATAAAATAGACTCTATTATTCTTGTCTTCGTTGGCTTGTGTTTCTTTGCAAATATTTCTCCATAAGCCTTACAACGGAGCTTGGATTGCATTAACAAAGTCGGATCTTCGATGTTTAAAAGGTATATCCTAGATCCATTTCTCATTTGATAATCAAAATCTAAGGAAAGAGTAGTGTACTGTCTTGTTTTGTTCTATTTTCGTAGTGAAGCTAGGGGGATTGATTTGTATCCGCACTTAACAATTAGCCCGATAACAAAATTGGCGACCGTACTGGTGAACTGATTGTTTTCCTAGTTTGTCTTGATTTCTTGTTTTGATTGCTTGGGTTCTGTTTTCTGAGTCACTGGGAGATCCAGTTTGATTCTCTGACTGTTAAACTTCACTGGAAGAACTTTCTTACTTTTTATTTTTTCCATTTTTCCTTTTATCACCACACCCTGCTTTGAGGGATAGTGCAACGATCTAGGATCGACGCAGCCTACCTTTTTGACATAGTGTGGTATCGTTGCACTATATTTGGTCTCTGGCCTGCGACGATCAGGGATCATCCCTCTGTGTTAGTATTCTAGCCTACGACGATTGTGAAAAAAATGTTTTTTGATGGTTTTTCTTGCCCAGATCTTAGATATGGTTTTGGAGTGATTTGTTGGATCTGATTACAATCTACTTGACAAATTTGGATATGTTTTTAGCCATTTTTTCTTTGTTTCTTTTGAAATATTTGATCTCTTGATTTGAGTGTCTTTCATTTACAAAGCATTGTTTTTCTTTAGAATTGTTTAGTGAAAGATCATTTCTTTTTTTGAATAGTTCGTGTTAAAAGAGAAAATGTGTTTGGGTTAATTTTGTTTTGAAGAAACTTGCTATTACTTTTAACTATCTTTGAAAACAAAAAAAAAAATCTTATTTCTTTCCTTCATTTGAAGTAGCGAAATTGCATGGTTTTTGGTGTTTTTGGTCTTGAATTCTTAAAAAACAATCCCCCTCATGGCCGGGGGAGGGCCAAGAATCGTGTATTGGTGCACAGTATCTTTGGCTCATTTCTTAAAAGTTCTTGATATTGATGAGTTCAATAAAATTTTGGGACATTGTGCATCTGGGAATGATAAATGTTTTCTCCTTCTTGTAATATAACTTTCATAGAAGTGAAATATTTGCATTCTCATTTCCTTGCATTGTTTAGAGTCGGTTGAAACATCATCTAGTCCATGCCATTTTCCTCTTGAGTAAACAACAACCTTAAAATAAAGCACTTATAAAAATTGATTAGACATTTTTATATCTTTTGGTAGAAAACCTACATTAGATTAGTTGTAAGGCTTTGGAATAGGTGTGAAAGATAACTTTCCAACGCTTCAGACAAACCTAGTATCTTGTGATAGGGAGCGGTGAAATCCACTTGCTACATTTTGTTCTGGGAAGACCTTCTCACAAAAGGGTCAAACCTGAGATTAGATTAAGACTAGCAGAGTTACTCACCCTGCTTTGTTATTCTTGGTGTAGAGATTGTGCGTATTATGGGGGTCGCTTTAAGGTATGCCTACAATGATGAGTGGAAGCCTTTCAAGTTGATTTCAAGCTAGATACCCTGCCCTTGCACATGGATCAGACTGTCGACTATTTCCCCAGGATTCACTGTTGTAGTTGGTAACCTTAGTGGCCTATCTCTTTAGGGTATTTACACAAGGTGACTATGGAGGGGAAAGTCTTCACGGTACTTGGAATCGACGTTGGCCAAACTCACTCGGGCTCCTTGGAGGGTATACCCACGATTATATGTGTGAGCTTGCACCAAGGCATAATTCCATTAAGCAGTTCGTCAACGTAACTTTTCCACCCTCTCTATCTCATCCCCTTCTTACATTTTTCTCACGATGTTGGATTTCATCACCAACTAGTGCATTCATTGTGAGAAGGTTTTGTTTTCTTGCTTGCTTACTAGATTTTTAGCATGTGATGTTTGTTTTCCCTAACAGACTATAGGTTGGATTTGTGTTAAATGGTGTCAGTTCAGTTCCTGGAATGACCAATGAAGGAACCCCTTTTCCAGTGGAACCTTTTGTTTTTCCTTCTTAAAGAAACATTGTTCCTCCTCACATCGCCACTTTGAGCCTTCCAGGTCTCACAATTGGATTACCGGTATGGTTGTTTTCCACTCAGGTAATCTTGAATGAAGCTAGTGCTTCATTTGTAAGCACTTACCCCCGAGAGATTCAACCTCATGTCGATCCTTCACCTTCTTCACCAATAAGATCTTCTTTGCCTTCTTCACTTGCAAGGTCTTCTTCCATTTCATCTTCTTCGCCGAGTGAAAGCTCTAAACCTAGTAACCTGGTGAATACAAAGAAGAAGAAATAGAATATTAAGAAGAAGAAAAATAAGCAAGGATCCACACTTCCAACCACTGCCAGAATTGTGCTGGGAGTGTTGATGATGTCAAGATCACCCACTCAACCCATAAACCCAAGTACCCTTTCAGGATTTGTAAGGGTAGCCATCTTCTTAAGGATTTCCTTGGACTATCCAAGGTAATAGAAGCATAGTATACAACCCCATTCCAGTCTACATCGTCGAACTTTGAAAAACATGCTGATGACCTCCCGTCAACTAGTGAAGATGTTGTTGGGAAGAAGAAAAGTAGAGTCAAGTTCTCATGTATGTTATGTAGAGGGAGTCATCAAACTCACCTTTTCCTTCATATGGACAAAGCCTTGAAATTGTTGGAAGATATGTCTGTTTCCCAACCTCAACTTCCAGCTGCTTATCGCAAGCTTACTCTAGACCCAACTATAGTTGATGGAATCATCAATTCGGTCCCTTCATCGGTGAGTCCGGTTGATAATGTAGTCAATCTGATCATGTCCTTAGTTGAACCAGTTGAAAAAGTGGTCGATCATATCCCATCCTCGGTCGATCCCACTCTCTCATTAGAGAGTGCAACCCAAGCAGTAGATCCATTTACACCTGTCGACCCCATTCTCCCCTTGGAGGATGCAACCCAAGTGGTCAATATGATCTCATCATCAGTCTATCCTACTCTCTTGCTAGATAGTAAACCTGATACTGCTCATGTTTTTCTAGTTGATACATAATATACCCTTCTAGGGGGCATTCCTCCTTCTCTTGTGAAACCCCCTCCAAGTGATGAGGCCATCCTTTTTTATTGGGGTGTGATAACTGGACCTCGTCTTCCCTCTCACATTCCTTTCCAGATTACAATATAGGTTTGTGGTCGAGACATTCCTCAGATGCTAATAGAGGAAGGTTCGTCCATTAGTATTTTTTCCTCTCTTTCTTGACAAGATTTGGGTTATCCTTAGCTTGTGCCAATTACTCAGACTCTATTTTCTTTTAACAGAAGAACCAGTCACCCTTTAGGGATCCTTCCTCAGTTTCCTATAACTTTGGGAGGGAAAAATGTCTTTGTTGATGTCATGGTAGTCCAAGACCCCTTGGATTTCTATTTACTCCTTGGGCGGGATTATGTATATGCTATGAAAGCTATTGTGTCCACTCTTTTTCATGTGATATCTTTCCCACACGATGGAAGAATGGTGAATATTGATCAACTTTTGTTTGTTGGACCTGACTTGACCATCAACTCAACGAACTCCCTAAACGGTTCTTATATGTAGACAGTATCGCCCCCGCCACATGTCAATTATGTGGCTTTGTCTCCCATGCCTTCAGTTGCTGATGCAGATGAGCCTCTCACTGTATGCTCAATCTCTTGTGAATTAGATCCAGTAGTTAACATTGTGATCTCTTCGGTAGGGCTATTGGAGCTCGATCTCCTTACCCTCGTCACGACCCTTGACATGGTGTCTTTCTAGAGCGTTGTTCTTCCATATAGTGAAGATCTCTTGGAATCCATGACCGAGTTTTGTCCCTTGACATGGTATCCTTCCAGTGCATTGTCCTCTTGGAAGCCATGATCAAGAAGAGATTTGAGCATGGTTTTCTAATTTCAAGCTCATTAAAAAATGAAACCATCCTTGAGCATGATTTTATGATTTCAAGCTCATTAAAAAAATGAAACCATCTTTGAGCATGGTTTTCAGATTTCAATCCCATTAAAAATTGAAACCAGTGTTGAGCATGGCTTTCTGATTTTAAGCTCATAAATAAATGAAACTAGTTGTGAGGATAGTTTTGTGTCTCAGTGGAAACCTCGTTAAAAAATGAAACAGAGGTTATGAGGATAGTTTTCCTCTCCATAGAAATCTCGTTAAAACTTTAAACAAAGGTCTGGGGATTGAACCTAGATTCTTGAGCATAGTTCATGTTCCTATGCCAAGCTCATTAAAAAATGAAATAGATTTTCCCCCCTCTCTGTTTGAGTCAATTCCTTCGTCTAATATTTGAAGCTTCATTTCCTTCACCTTTGCAGTTGGACGAAATGAAGCTTGGGAGGCATATGATTTCAGCCTCTAGACTTCATGCTGAAGTTAAACCGCTAGCTTCTTAAGCTGCGGGCTAAGTACCAACCATACGAATTTGTGAACCATGCATTGGGAAGTCGCAAGACTAGTTTTTACTTTGGTTCAATCTTGTGTAAAATGGAAACCACCTACCTCAAGCATAGTTTCCTCTGGTTCGAGTTTGTGTAAAAATGAAACTAGGTCCAAGCATAGTTTAGTTTAGTTTTAAGCTTGTGAAAAAATAAAATCTATCCCAAGCATAGTTTTGTTTTGTTTTAATCTTGCGTAAAAATGAAAACAATCCCGAGCTTAGTATTTGTTCTTTCTCATGATCGTAAATACATGAGAATGTAACCAAGTAAACTTTTATCACTTTTCTGACTCGTAAAGGTTATACAAAAAATTAACCCCCTAGAGTTCCCTTTAAGCTCTTTTCAAACTCTCTAAATATGAAAATATTGCCAAGTGACCTTGTTCTTTTCATGCTCGTAAAAGTATTTGAAGAAAAAATTTGATGAGCGGTAGGTTATCACTTTTTCAGTCTCATCAAATTACTTTACAAAAAAGGAACCGAGAGAGTTCTCTTTAAGTGTTTTTCAGACTCTCTAAATATTAAAAACCCCTGAGTTTTCTTTCTTTGGACTCATAAAACAAACATGAAAAGACCCATATGGGACGAACCACTCCTTCCTAGGGTTTTAAATATACTCTGAAGGGACTCATCACGAGAAGGATCACTCCTTCCTAGGGTTTTTTAAATATACTCTGAAGGACTCATCTGAAGGATGAGCTTACACTTCAAGGATATGTTATCCTCCTCAAGCTTGTGTAAAAATAAAGAGGTACTTGCTAGAAATGGTGGGGGGGAAATTGGGAAAGAAATGTATCTACATATATATTCTATGGAAGAGTCACTTTTGAACATGACACCCTTTCACTCACTTTGTGTGTAAGTTGGAATATATTATTGTCTCTTGATCATACTCCTTTATAAGATTACAAATTGGTTTGTGATCCCTGTTGTTGAGTCAGTTTTTCCAAGACAGTTGTCATGTCGTCAATATGTTCAAAGAGAAGTTCAACCTGGAGATCCTTCTATTGTGTCAACCATTTCTACAGTCCTTAATCCTTATATTGCATAAACCATCCCTGAGTCAGTCCTAAATCACTTGTTACTCTAATCTACTTCAAATCTTGTTACCTGTTTCATGTCATTGATGTGGCATACATTAAGGCCCTCCCATGACGAGTCTTTTCCTATCGAATTCAACTCATTATCTAGGAATTAGACTTAGAAACTAATTGGTACCTTGGAACTTCCATGCCTCAATGGCAAGTTTCCTCACTTTCGACAGTGGATTTTCATTATTGACCCCTGATCGAGAGATTCCGCCGCGTGTTCGACTTCAACTTATAAATTCACATTTGTTGGATTGTACTAGTGTACCTTGGGAGTCATTGAAATTAATGGTGATTACCCTCGCACTTGTTAATGTATTCACTAATGACCGGTAATCAAGTGGTTTCTACCATGTTCGACTTCAACACATGTATTCACATGGTTAGATTCGTACTATAGAGTGGTGGAGATGAAGACCCTGAATATTTTTTGATAGATTCAGGTTGCGTTGGAGTATATTTAGATTATACTGTTGCATAGATCCATAGTGTATGTCTCATGGCTATGTTCAAATTTGATTCTTTAACACATAGATCCACAGTGTATTTTTTGTGGCTATGTTCATATTTGAGTCATAAGGGCATGGATCCACATTGTATGTTTTGTGTCCATGACCTGTATTACTTGACATGGATCTTTGCATGTCGACATTTATTCTTTGAGTCATTTGTATTATAAGTATGGGAATGCCTACCTCAGTGATGATAAATTATTGTACTGTATTTCCTTGTTTGTTGGCAGGTTTCTGACCAACGTGTTCCTTGTTCCCTACACACACTCGATAAATTATTTCAGATATCACTTTGTTCTAACTTCATACTTTGGGGGGATCTCTGTTACAAATTATTTTCATCACCCTTATGAATGTTAATGATGTAAACCTATATGTTTCCTTATGAGGGGTCAGTGGCCTGAATTCCTGAAGAAAGAAGGGAGACGAACTTTGCCTAAGAGAAGAATTTGTATTTTCCTTTGCAAAAACCCTATTAAGGAAGATCGTCGCAGGTTGCACTATACATAGGGTGCGATGATGCCTCATCGCCACACCTTGATCTAAAGCTATACTATGACGTTGTCGTAGGCTGCACTATAGCTAGGGTGCAACGATTCCTATACATGATAAAAACAAGCATCTTCTCAATGCTTCTAGAAGGAGAAGCATCTATGGTGAGGTGGCCTCCGAACGGTATGGACATTACTCGCTTTCATTATTTAGTGGGATCATCCTAACCTCCTCACCTTATCCTCTTTAGCTTATAAAAGGAGAGGAGCTCTCATGGAGAAAGTTATATTGGAAATTTGGCTTGAGATTGTTAGCTTGGTTAGAGTGGCTTTGAGCTTTTCTTTGTCAAGATATATTATGAGTAGTTATTAGATCTATAGTCTCAGAATCTGTGGATTAGAAGTGTGTAGGAAGCAAGGAACTATTGGAAGGAACCTGACAATATCAAGGCATTTGGTTGTATATTTCTTCCACATTATTTAATACAGATATACTTTTCTTTCCTATATGGATGTTATTTGTCCATATTGTATGATTCCTTGATCACATACATAGTTTCATATCAAATAGACTCTGTTATTCTTGTCTTCATTGGCTTGTGTTTCTTTGTAGATATTTCTCCATAAGCCTTACAATGGAGCTTGGATTTCCTTGATGAAGTCCGATCTTTGATATTTAAAAGGTATATCCTAGATCCATTTCTCATTTGATAATTGAAATCTAAGAAAAGAGTAGTGTATTGTCTTGTTTTGTTCTAGTTTTGTAGTGAAGCTAGGGGGATTGATTTGTGCCCTCACTTAACAATTAGCCCAATAAGAACAGGGGTAGAAAGCATGAGAAATATTGTCTTATGAAATCATTTGTACTCCATCTATGCTCTTTTTTAGGTTCCCCCCCACGAAGAGGCAAGTGAACTTCGTCCTCAAGAAAATAAACCTATCATCATTTGCATCTATATTGTCATTGTGCTTACTATTTTGTCTCTTTCTGTTAACTATTTTGGTAATAATTTTGCTATTGTTATGCATATTCCTTCTGGTACCTTACACCTTCACCATTTGACATTGTATATGGACAACTAAAGGAAGACGCATTGTTGTGAGGAATGTTAGCACATAGGATGTGTAGGGGTCAAAATATTTTTAAAGTTTCTAGGTTTGAGTCATAGGGTCTTTAAAGTTTTAGGTTTTGAGTCATATCTCATGTCAATAAATCATGTTTGATTCTTCGACGAGCAATAATTTTGACTTTAGTCTATGTAAGAGCCTTGGTGTCATGATAGTGTTCATCATCATGAAATAAATAAGGGTCAGCATGGTCACACCCTTGATATTAAACATATCATTATCATGTGTCTTGTCTCAAAGGGATGTGAAAAAGGTTCCATTATGTCATTTTCAACCGTTTGAGGGACAAATCAAGTGTCAATTTTACTTGTTGCAAACTCACCTAATAGTTCGTAGTGTATCAACAAAGTACCTCATGCACTAATCACACATAATTATACCTTGGGAAAGTGTCAAGGGATATCTCATTGTTTTCAGTGCCTTTAATGCATCATGTTCTTTAGGTTGGTTTCAAGAAACAAGTATAACAATTTGAATGAAGCGCATTGCCATTGTTTTGAAATATGGCATTGTGAACTGGCTGTAGAAAATGAAAGAGGATTGGATGCTTCCAACTAAGTCCCAGTCTAGTTCGTGAGACACCAGCTAAAGTTTCAGATACACCAGGTGCATCTTTTGGTGATTGTGTGTTTTCCGAGGGTTGATTGAACTATATACAGTTGTTACATGTTTCTGCACTGCAAACTCTTAGATATTTTCTGTGTTGCAAAGTCTTTGCACTAATTAAATCCCACAACATTGGTATCCTAAACCCTGGAAATTTTCAAGCTTGTTATATTATACCAAAAATATCATTTTGTAGTTTCCTCTTGCAACAATAACCTTATCCACTATAATTTTGATGATGCTACGAATTGTGCATTGTGAACCATGTTTTTTCTGCTAAGACAAACACCTACCCCTGCTAAGAATACTATGCACTCATATTCAAGAAAAAGGAGGAAGATGACCAGAAGTGATAAATCCATTTAGATTACTAATAAAACAGTTGAAGGTTGTCCCTCACAACCTCCTGATGTAGAAATTTATCCTATGGAAGAACCTACACCTATGAAGATATCATCAAGTAAAATAAGGAGTCTGAAGGATAAAAAACTTATCTTTTCCCCACTTGTTGCTGCAGAAATAGTTAAACCTAGATGACCTTTCACCAGATCAACAACTAAACAATATATTCCTATGGAAGATGGTACAACAAAAGCCTCATCTCAGCAAAAGGATAAATCGTAGCCTTCCAAGCATCCCATAAAGACTATTGATATCAACACTCCTCCTCATGAAAGTAATCCTACTTTCAAAAGACTCAAGAGGAAACTCAAGGTTACAAGAGTTGAAAATGACAAATTGAAGAAGGAAAATCTGGAGGCCCAAATCAAGGTGAAGGGTATTTTAGATTTATATGAGAATACTATTTATAAAGAAAAATAATTGGCTAAGAGGTCTCTACCCATTCATAGACAACTTAAGAATGTGTATAAACAGAAGAGAGATTTCCAAGATGAGATCAAGAGAATGAAAGAATAATTTCAATGCTTCAAAGAGCAAGTAGAAAAAAGGAATTTGGATATATTTGCTAGGGTGGCTACTAGAGTGCCAGTAAAATATGAATACATGATACTATTTTTACATCAACATCATTGTTTCCATGGTTCACCTTTTGCATATACTTATAACCTGATTAATGATTTTGGTCTTCAACCGAGGTTACCATATTCATATGATTTCTCCAAGGTTACTTCATGTTTCAAAAAGTTTGTAGCAGGCTCTGGAAGGTTTTTCCCAACTTCTTGTGCATTTTTTAAAGGTTGGAATCATTTTGGAGGTAAAAAGGCACCTACAGGAAAGTTCGCATCACGTGGAATCATTGGCACTGTGAACTAAGAGTTACAAAGATTTTGAGCTGAAAAGGATTGTCAGTTGTCAGTTTGAGCTCAGATAAGAATTTAGAAGATCAGTTTCACATCAAAGGCCACCTGCCTCAAGGAGCTACCTGTAGTAAAATCACATGCATCAAGTTGTTAATAATTGTTTTAAATGATGCCAACATTTTCTTGGAAAATAGCCTTTTGGTTACATTTATGTTGTACTCCTCGTGCCATGCCTTTCTTAGGCATATAATCCTATGAGGAAGTTAGGTGGTGAATTGTAAACATGTTTTTGGATATTTTGTTATTTAAGATGCATTGTAACTCTATGAGAGGGTTCGAATGGTTAGACAATGAGGCTCTTATCTTTAGTTTCAATATGTAAGAGAGTTTCCTGATGTATGTATCAGACCTAACAATATTTAATAGTTAAATATCAATTTACTTTCCTATTATCACATATGTTTCTATCTCACTTTGATATTAGTTTCTAGTGAAAGATTCATCATTATGCTTGTTTTTTTTTACTACAGTAAATGATTTATTGTTGGTAATTCATGCAAGTATGATCAAAGTGTTCTCTCTTTTTTTATTAATAAGTTCTTATTCAATGAGATTTCTTCTATATTTGTTTCAGAAGTACTTGATGTAACCTGATACATGTATTTCATTTTTCTTGTTAAGTCTTCTATCTTCCATTGATATCTCTAATCACTTATCTGAATCTATTCAAATCCTTGCTTGCTAGTGTGTATTTCATGGAGGTTTTGTGTTGACATCATAAACTGAGTATCACACCCATTTTCTACACATTTGAAAACCATTATTATTCACATTCTGATGGGGATTAGGCTTACAACATTCTAGGTGTGTTGGGACAACAACAGACCCATGGTTCAACGCTTAACAACACACCAACAAAACCTTGACTACCGGACCTTTTAGAAACACCCATGAAGAAAGAGAAGTCTCACCTGAGGTAGAAGCAGGAGGGGTTACAGGGCACAGGTGTCTGTAACTAGGCTGGGACACAGATTTGTGATAAGATCACTTCGCAGAATAGTCTATTAATTCTTAGGAAGTAACATGCATTAGTTTATTAACCCTAGTAACACCGCAAAGTATAATCAAAGACAGATCTAGCGCAATAACAACAAGTGATTACATATCCTGAGAACTTATCACTTAGCATTATAATTTAGATCTAGCATCCATTTACTCTTTAACATAAGAAAAGTATTTAAGCAACAACATATACATTCATTACACATCAAATGCATAGCAAAAATAACACAACACAAAGAAAACCATGAGACACCAGGTATACGTGGTTCACCCCAGGGTGGGGCTACATCCACAAACTGCTTCGCCTCTTTATTATTCACCAATATCTTACATTCAGTTGATCCTATGCACTAAGCCACATAGTCGAACTCCACACCAGATAGGAGATCTGCGCACTAAGCACCAGATCCTCCTTCCAAAACTAGGTCAATTGCACAGAGCCAAAATATCTTCTCACAACACTTAGTACCTTCTACAAAATCATAGTCGAGCACAAACCCTTGACCAAATACACTTCTTTGCATAAAATAACTCCCGTTCACAAAGAACTACCCCCTTCTCTACAATACATTCCTCTTTATTTATACTTTACAAACCCTTACAATAAGGCCTAAACATGGGAAAACCCCATGGGCCAACATCCCATAAACCCGTTACAAAACCCTAGAGGACCCTTTACTAGGTCCACATAACCCTAAAAAATGGGTGATATCTGCGATCTCAACTCCACATGGGCGCTCCTTCTTCGACCAACATTTCAAATTCCAAAAGTGGGCCAAAGATGACCAAAGTTTCCTCAAAACTTGGTCAAGGGACAACAAGCCGCCAACACTCACCTGTGACTTGTCTTGAGTCACTCAGGTCTAGACAATGCTTCTTCAAAAGCCTCGAGCTTAACTCGACCTGCCTCGACTTGCTGCCTCACCTGAGCCTCCTTCTTAGTGAGCTCCTGGACTATCTGCTCCGTAATAGGCCCTTCTAGGTGATGTTCTACTATTGCAATGACTTGATCTAGTTGTGAGCCCTATCAATCAATCTCCTCAACCACCTTGCAAGATTCTTCTTGCACAGGTTGTAGCTTCTGTGTTACTTCCATTACCTTACCATGGAGGGCAGTGATCTACTGTTGTACTATGCACTTCTCTTGGGATCTCTTCATCCTTTCCACTGCTGTGAGCAACTTCATTTGCACCTTCAATGAAAATTCTTGCTGTTGCGCCTCCTATAACTGTGCTTCTAGCTTCTTTAGCTCTGGATCCTCAGTAAGGAATTCATATGTATGGGTTCCCCTGTCACTCCTTTGTTTACATACCAAGGTGAGGGTTCTTATACTTTCTACTGTGTTCTTGTTGGACTCATCCCTCTAGTCACGCACCTCCTGCGGGGTGCTCGATATTGTTTGGGCCTCCATATCAATTATCCTAGCCTAAAGCTACTGGAGGGTCTTTGCGAGCTTCACTACTTGATCTTAGACCAGATCTTGCTCCTGTTGTTCCAAGATTGGCACATAGCGACATGCTTTACTTACCACTTCTTTGACTATGGAATTATCTGTGAGCAACTTCTATTTTTCCCTCAGTAGCTGTAATTTTTCCTCCTGATACTTTTCCTGAAGCTCTGCTTTGTCGCTTTCATGGGTAGCTACACTTTCTTGCATTGCTCGTAATTTTACTAGGACTTCATCTTTCTCCTTTTACAAGTCTTTTGTAGCCTTGTTCTTCTCTTCCTGAGCTCTCTGGAACCAAGATTCTGTTTCATCCACAAGACTTCTTAACTGGGTTGGTTCATCCCCCAATTCTGCAGTCTGTGATGAGGAAGGAACAAATGACACAGTAGGTACTACACGTACCAACCGAATATCCTGTTGCACTTCCTTCAGTTATCTCTCAATCCTTCCATATAACTCCTTATGTTTCACTATGTATCTCTACAACATGTCTTCAGAGGCGTACTCCATAGCTCCGCGAAAAAAACTAATTTCGTCGTTGATGAGAGTGGCTTCCAACTGTGGCTTATTGGCACGCGTCTTCTTCCTTGCTGACGGTTTCTTCAGAGAAAATTTCCTCTCTTGTAGTGTCATTGTCCTAGTAGGGGTTACTTCAGGTGGTGTAGCTTTGCCTCCTCCTTGATCTTCTTCTCCTTCATCTCCTCCTCCCTATCCTTCTACTTCGTCTTATCCTCCTTATGGCGAGCCAGACCCATTGTTTCCAAAAATTTTGTCCTCTTTGTCACTCTCTATGTCCTGGAATTCATCATCCTTCTTCATCCCACTAGACTGTCTAACATGTTCGAGTCGTGTAACTATCAGGCTTCCTATGGTTTCAATGTCAAATAACTCTGCATCGACGATAGGTATAAGAAATTCATTTGGCCATTCCTTTGTAATCTTCTCCATGTCTTCATCTATCATCTTGTAGTATGACTGTAATTCTTCTTGGTGTTTATCTCTTCACGCGGTGATGTAAATGAAATGGGGATCATTGCAAAATTTCTCTATGGGTCGGTACTGATGTAGGGTGCATGGTGTCATACGTGGGAATGATTCGATGGCGATATTCAACTGCTGGTAATATCCATGAAACATGACATTGGACTGCCACTGCTTTGTCATGTTGTTGTTGTACCACAGGGTGGAAAAATGAGCAGCCAATGGCTTCGAAGGTTTGATCTCTGGGAAAGTGGTTCCTTCAAGCATTTTCCAAGCGACAAATGCGATCAAAATGATCAACCAACTGTAATGGAATTCATATCCAAAGTCCCGGGCTTCGCGACAATCCTTTTCTAATTCGTTGACGAGGTAGTTCACCCAGTTCATCTGTATGCCCTCCACACATTTTCCTGTGAGGTCCACCATGAACCCAGTGACCTGTGTGGGTTATTTCTTCCTCAATAGATTTCCAGGTAAGAGTTGGCAAGCGAGGCACACTGCGCCATCCTATATAGAGGCTACCTTGTAACCTCACTTTCCTTTTTCTACCTCTCCGTAAGATTCTTTAATGCACTATGATAATGAACAGTCTGAGGACTCTCCAGGATAGAACAACTATGGGTCAAGACCCTTCACACTTAAACCTATGATCCGGTGGATCAATTTCAGATCCACAATAATCATTCTATTGATCCATAGATATCCGCCATGATAACACGACAAAAGGATTTTAACGCAAGTGTTAACCTCCTGGCGGTGGCCAGAATGCGAGATATTCATCATGTTCAACATGGTTGACTATGCCAACCCATTAATCCATGGTTGCGAGACGAGGTGAGGTTTATTTTTGGCTTTCTTTATTAAGTAGTGGTGAGGATCCAACATGGCATAATTCTTCCAGTCTCCTAAGTTGAAGTCGTTGTTCTTCAACAACGAGATCTGTCCTAACTGACTCTCGAGTATGTGAATTCCTTTCGGAATGTATGCAGTGAAAATGGAGTACTCAAAATATTGAGGGATACTGTTGCGGTTAACAACACCAACCAGAGATGGAATATTTTCAGGTAGGATTGATGGGATATACTTTGTGTTATCCAAATCACCGCGATGCTCACTTCACTGTTCAGTTCCGGGGTTAATACTGGTGGAACGATGTTTGGTCGAAGGGGAATCCTATAGTCCTCTAGTCGACGACGCCTGAATACCTTCAGATATAGGTTTGTTGGCCATGAGCTTACTAAGAACTTCCTGGATAGACTTCTCCAACTTGTTGGGTTCGCCCGACATTCTAGCTTTTAACAGACAGGCAAGGTAGACAAATGGACAATCGTGGTAGACAAACAGACATGTGAGGTATAGTTTCAGATAGCACAAATCGACACTTGGACAATTCAACTCTTAGCTCAGTCAATCACGGGTAGAAAAAAGTGGTCCCAGCGCAATGACCGATGAGTTAAATAAGTGGGGTATCGTGATGGATCTTCCAACGACCAGAAAATGCTTCCATCAATGTAAATCTATCTGTTATGATGCAGTGTCAACATCCAAAAGCAGTCCATAGGCCCATAAATGAATTTTATAATCATTCTGGAGTGTCATTATAGCGGTCGAGGCGCCTTCAATGGTCATATAAATTTTCCAGGGAGAATTCCAATTCTGCGCGGGCCTGTTGTTCTAGTGAGGTTCAAATCCTGCGAGCCTACCTCCTTCGAGGTTCCAGTCTGTGAAGTCTTCCATCTGGTTTCTGTAAATTCTTGTAGCTTTTCCAACTTAGCTTTCTTTTTATTGATATTCCTTTCCTTATTTCTTGTTATATGGGTCTCTCTAACTATTTTTGGAATCCTCTTTCCATTTTTATTCTTATCTTTCCCTAGCATAGTGGCTTCGCACTGTTGAGGTTCCCTCAAGGATTCTGAAGTTAATATCCCTTTTCTTAACATTTTCTGAGTGGGCATACTTCTTTCTTGGATAGATATGTTCTTCAAGCCTTATTACATTCTTTCAACCTTGATATATATTTCTCTTGTTGTCTATTCCTTCTGTGTTTTTAGTTTTCTTGGTTGCTTCAACTTATCCTCTCGTTCTTCTATTAGTCGGTCTATTTTCCTAGCTATGAAATCCCTTAATTCTTGCCTTTTATTTTCAGTAGCTTCTTCCTTTGCTTTCCTTTTGATCTGATCCTTCTCAATCCAAGTCTTACCTAACAATAGTGGGAAAGGGACGTTGTTCCCAACAAACCTAATGACTTCAAATTCTTCTTCAGTCAATGTTCCATGAGCAATAATAGGTACAGTAATTACTCTTTCACATAAAGTTATAATCTTACCTTTAAACAAGCCTATCCTTCCTAAACAAGGTACCACAGTAGGCTTTCCCAAAATTTCCCAAGTTTCTTCTGTCATAATATTCACTTGTGTTTCTTCATCCAAGACTATACAGTCTATGTTGAGGTCTTTTATTCTTGTACTTATGCATTGTTTTGCTTTCAGGATTTATGGTAAATTGACATCTTTATGAACATCTATCATTTCTTTCAGCTGTAATAATGTAATCTGAACTTCCTCTGACCTTTTCTCTTTGTGACTTTCTAACATACCCTTAGTCTCTTGAATTTCTTCATAGTTTTCTTGTCTTATGTTCATCCCTTCAACTTTAGCATTAATACTTGGAAAATCCTCAACCTCATGACCAATAACCTTACAACAAAGACAAATAGGGCCTACCTCAGGACATTCCTTAGCAATATGTCCCGACCTTCTGAAATTATAACACAAAGTCAATCCTCTTTTTCTCTTAAATGTTCCCCAAACTTTTTTGTACTACGTACTTCCCCTCGGATCATAGTGCTCGACCTGCAATTTTTTTTTTCTAGGTTCCTGCATCCACTTATTAGTCCAAAAATTCTTTCTATGCATAGGAATAAGATATCATTTTTCATTTTCGTTAAATTTACTCAAATCAATTCTTTCTTTCAACTGCTCTCTAGCCTTCAAACTAGGACATAATCTATTAAACATACTTATATTCATGCTTTCGAAACCAAAAATTTCACTTATATTTCTCTTACTAAAGAACAAATCTTACCTCTTTTAGGATCTTACCCCTTTTCTTCAGATCAACTTACTTTCTTAGCACAAACCTTCACTAGTCAAGTAGAGTATTGCACACTTCAACAATAGATCTACGCACAAATCTTCTCTTTTTCTTTACTTCAGTTCCCAGTAATCACAGTTTCAGGTCCTGACAATAGAACCATTTTTTGGCACAGGGGCAGACCCAGGGTTCAATGCTTAAAAGCGCACCAACAAAACCCCGATTATCGACCCTTTTGGAAACACCTGTGAAGCAGGCAAAGTCTCACCCGAGTTAGATGTAGGGGGGGTTACAGGATGCAGGTGTCTATAACCAGGATGGGACACAGATATGTGATAAGAGCACTTCGCATAATAGTCTATTAACACTTAGGAAGTAACATGCATTAGTTTATTAACCCTAGTAACACTGCGGATTATAATCAAAGACAGATCTAGCGTAGTAATAACAAGTGATTACATATCCTGAGCACTTAGCACTTAGCATTATAATTTATACCTAGCATCCATTTACTCTTTAACATAAGCAAAGTATTTAAGAAACAACATATACATTCATTACACATCAAATGCATAGCAGAAATAACACAGCACAACGAAAACCATGAGACACCAGGTATACGTGGTTCACCCCAGGGTGGGGCTACGTCCACAAACTGCTTCACCTCTTTATTATTCACCAAGATATTACATTCAGTTGCTCCTGTGCACTAAGCCACAGATTCGAACTCCGCACCAGACATGAGATCTGTGCACTAAGCACTAGATCCTCCTTCCAAAACTAGGTCAATTGCACAGAGCCAAAATATATTCTCACAACACTTAGTAACTTCTACAAAATCATAGTTGAGCACAAAGCCTCGACCACATACACTTCTTTTCACAAAGGCACTCCCGTTCACACAGAAAGACTGCCTTTTCTACAATAAATTCCTCTTTATTAATACTTTACAAACCCTTACAATAAGGCCTAAACATGGGAAAACCCCATGGGATGACATCCCATAAACCCATTACAAAACCCTAGAGGACCCTTTACTGGGTCCACATAACCCTAAAAAATGCATGAGATCTGTGATCTCAGTTCCGCCTGGGCGCTCCTTCTTCGACCAACGTGTCGAATTCCAAAAGTGGGCCAAAGATGACCAAAGCTTCCTCAAAACTTGGTCAAGGTACAACAAGGTGTGACTTCTAGTGCTATCATTTTTGACATCATTGTCAGGGAACAAGTTGAAAATATTTCCCTGGGTTGTACGACAAGGATACTACTGATTTTGTTTTCTACAAAAATCAATAAATAGAACGACTGCATAGTGCACCTGGAAACTCCAAAGTTCAGTTGTGGCTCCTAAGAGAAGGAATACGAGGGCTAACCCACAATCACCTCTGGCTACACCTAAACCCGATCCAGAAAAAAATCATAAGGAAGGGAAAAGATTTGCAAGGAGCTTCCTCTTCTAAATTCTCATGTATTTCTGGAGACCTACCTGACTTTGTTTTCCATACACCAGTTGTTGTTTCTGATATTTCTCATTTACCTATAACTGAAAATCCTGTAAATTCAAAATTAGAAGTTTTTCCTGTAGAATACACAACTTTTTCTCCTGACTTAAAAGAAGAAAACTTAGAAAGGTTTGATTTTCTTGCATCTCTTGAAATTGTAATGTGGTTTAGACTTGAAAGTTTGGAATATTTCCATTTCTTAGGTTCTCCAACTCCTCATCCATTTAAATTTCTTGTAACTAAAGAATAATGAACCTCAGTTTCTATTGAAATCTCATCATCTCTACCCAAGTCCCAACTAGCTTCTGTTAAATATAAATCTTCTACACCTTATACTCCTCCTTTTTCAAAACCTCCTATTATAAAAATTGTATTTTCACCTATTAAGTCACCTTCTACTTTTCCTAAAATCCAAAGTCCTCTTTTTCCAAATCAAATGGAAATAATTAATCCTCCTCAGATCAAAATGGACACTATAAGATAGGAGTTCTTTTGAGCAGATAAAACAATCATTGTTTGCTGCTCTAGTTTTGATCAATCCTTATTTCTCAAACGGATTTTTTTCTTTTTTCTTTTTCCTCCAATGATACACTAGTTGATGTCCTTCTTTAGAAGAATTTAGATGGAATGGAGAAGCCTATATATTTTTTCAGTAGGTCCTTGAGAGATGTTAAAGTCAAATATGACATTATGGAGAAACAAGCTTATGCTTTAGTCAGAACTCTAAAGTCCTTCAGGGTATATATTCTTCATTCAAAAATCATTGCTTATGTTCCTTCAAGTTTTGTGAAAGAAATTTTGATTCAACCTGATATAGATGGGAAAAGAAGTAAGTGGATTTATAAGATTTTGGAGTTTGATCTTGAGGTGAAACCCACCAAGCTAGTAAAAGGTCAAGGTTTAGATAGATTGCTAGTTGAATACAATTGTAAGGCATTGGGAGTAAATTTAATGAGTACTAACTCTATAAATTAGCAATATGATATTCCTAACAATAGCTTGCAAATCAACTCAAAATTGGCAGAATGAAGTTGGTACAAGGACATCATCTATTTCCTGCAAAATTTGTAGCCTCCCACTAGACTTGATAAGACCAGAATAAGAGCTCTCAAACTTATAACAATTAGGTATTGTATTGTTGGTCATATTATGTATTGGAAAGATCAGACAAAAGATAAAGCTTAGCCTTCCAAGAATCCCATAGAGATTATTGATATCAACACTCCTCCTCATGAAATTAATCCTACTTTCAAAAGACTCAGGAGTAAACTTAAGGATACAAGAGCTGAAAATGACAAATTGAAGAAGGAAAATATGGAGGCCTGAATCAAGCTGAGGAATATGTTATATTTATATGAGAAGACTATTTATAAAGAAAAATACTTGGCTAAGAGGTCCCTACCCCTTCATAGGAAACTTAAGAGCGTGTATCAACAGAAGAGAGCTTGCCAAGATGAGATAAGGAGATTGAAAGAAAAATTGAATCCCTTCAAAGAGAAAATAGCAAAACGGAATTTGGATATATTGGCCAGGGTGCCTACTAGAAGGAGTACCAAGAAAATATGTATACAGGATATTATTTTTACATCAACATCATTTTTTCCATGGTTCACATTTTGCATATACTTATAACCTAGGTAATGATTTTGGTCTTCAACTGAGGTTACCATATTCATATGATTTCTCCAAGGTTATTGCATGTTTCTAAATTTTTGTAGCAGGTTTTGGAAGATTTTTCCCAACTTCTTCTACAATTTTTAAAGGTTGGAATCATTTTGGAGGTAAAAAGGCACCTACAAGAAATTTCACAGTGCGTGGACTCACTAGCATTGCAAACTGGTTGTTTTAGGATATTCTACAATGCAAGTGCTGAGAACTGGGAGTTACAGAGATTTTGACATGAAAGGAATTTCCAGTTGTCAGGTTGATCTCGGATAAGAATTTAGAATATTAGTTGCACATCAAAGGTGACATGCCACAAGGAGCTGCCTGCAGTAAAGCCACATGCATTAAGTTGTTAATAGTTGTTTTAAATGATGTCAACATTTTCCTGGAAAATAGGATTTTGGTTACATTTATGTTGTACACCTAATGTCATGCCTTTCTTAGCCATAGAATCCTATGAGGAAGTTAGGTGGTGAATTGTAAACATGTTTTTGGATATTTTGTTATTTAATATGCATTGTAACTCTATGAGGGGCTTCGAATGGTTAGACAGTGAGGAACTTATCTTTAGTTTCAATATGTAACAAAGTTTCCTGATTTATGTATCAGCCCCAAGAATCTTTAATAGTAAAATATCAATTTACTTTCCTACTATCACATTTGTTTCTATCTCACTTTGATTTTAGTTGTTGGTGAAGGATTCACCATTATGTTTTTTTTTTAACTACAATAAATGATTTATTGTTGGTAATTCATGCAAGTATGATCAAAGTGTTCTCTCTTTTTTATTAAGAAGTTCTTCTTCAATGAGATTTCTTCTATATGTGTTTCAAAAGTACTTGATGTTGTTAGATTACTGAGAGGGGGGGTGAATCAGTAATAGAGAAATTTAATCATGTTTAACCATATAATCCAAGTGTTATATCACTGAAGCATTATCATCCAATAAATCCAGAGTACATAAGAAATGAACAAATGAACAAACATACACATACACATTACACCAGTGTTTTATGTAGAAACCCAAATTGGGAGAAAACCACATAATGATTTTTCTTATATGTCTTGAAGAATTACATTCATTGGAAGCACCAACTTCCTTTGTTTTCCAGCTGCAATTGGAAGGAGGCTCCAAACCTGTAGTTTCTCAGGCTACAACCCGAGGGAAGCTCCAACTCCCCAATTCTCTGGCTACAACCAGAAGGAGGATACAACCCACTATGTTCTCTGGCTACAACCACTTGTCCTTGCCCCATCCTGCCACCATGAAGTAGAAGTAGAATGATGGAACCACTGTCAACCTTTCACTGTGAGATATACCGCTATAAACTTGTACCAATAAATCTGAACCATGCATCAACCATGCATCAACCTGTACCTCAACCTGTAATCAACCTGTACCATAAACAAGTGCATCAACCATGCACCAACCTATACCAAATAACCTGTAATCAACCTGTACCATAAACAAGTGCATCCAACCATGTA